>JASAMX010007796.1:0-71286 GCA_030248175.1 Microlaimidae sp. YZB2_3 | reverse complement strand
TGAACAGCCTTCCGGATTTGAATAAAGAGTTATTATAACCAGCAAAAAGTTTCGATCGTAGAACTCATTCCAATGTTATTGGGAACCCCGATTTTTAAGATTTTTAGTTTTTGGACACACATATTTTGTGAGGGAAGTGTCAGTCTTTTTGACATCTTTATAGTGGGCTTTCCATTATCCCAATCAACTGCATCCCGCTGGCCATTTTTTGGGGGGGAAAGCCAAAAAAATTATTTTTTTAAGAGAAAGCAGTTTTAAAAGAGAGCATTTTTTCAGGGATAATTATAGTAAACCGATTTTGTTTTGAGAATCGTACAAAATTTCACGGCTAAAAGGTGGCAGTTGGATCCCATCATACACCCTCCGTTTTTATTTATGGAAAATATTAATATTCTCTTTAAAAATTTGTTAGTGAAGCCGATCTCTGCGGAGGCAGATTTTGTTTGAATGCTTTACGTGTTTTATTGAATATCAGTAGTGCAATACCCAAAAAGTTTAGCACAAAATATTCATTTTAACTTTTGTTTTATCCACAGCAATACAGTTTAATTAAAGTGTTTTATGCTCTCTATCCTGGGGTCCATAGGAGGGTAGGATAGAGGTTATACGCCCCCCCCCCCCCAAAAAAAAAAACAAATCTCAAAAATGCTTACACTCTTCCATAATTACTCCTTCCCCACTCGCCTAAAATTTGAGAGTTCCTAGTACTAAAAATGGGGTATTGGGTATGTCCCAAAAATAAAGTGGGAGTCACCCTAGGTGGGCAGGGGGTTATACACCCAAAATTCCGATTACGGCCGCCCACAGCCCCCCCCCCATCCCTTCTAAAATTTGGGGATACCTCGGGCACGCCCCCCCCCCGTAAAATGTGAGGGGTCCCTCCTAGTACTAAAAACGCTAAAATGGAGTAATTAGGAGGGAGGCACGAAACTTTTTTGGAATACCCCACTACTCCCGCTGCGAAATCGGGAAAGGCTGCCCGATGGACGCCGGGGAGGTTAATTGGGCAGATTCGTTTTTCTGGATTATTGGTTTTATGAAAGGGTGACCCAAATTTTTTTGGTTAAGTATACCGCAAATACCCCTTTTATTAACATTTTTAGTATTGTTTCCACCCCCCCAATTTCAGGGGAGGGAGTTTTGGGGCAACCCCGAAATGTTAGGGGGTGTCTGCAGTTCTTAGGTTTTCAGGGGGAGGGTGTATAACTCCTGCCAACTCCCTTTCTTGTCTGGGACCCATATTTCTAGAACCCCAGTATTGCAGATCAGTTTTTTTCGTTTTTTAAAAAGTATTACTTACGTATTAGTGTTTTTTGTTTTGTTTTTTTTTTTCAAATTTTGAACGGCGCTGCTACCTAATTTAATGTTGGTTAACCTTAAAAAAACGAAAAAATTAGAAGGATATTTTTTGAGCTTCAGATAATAATTTTTTTGTGTCTTAACCTTTTCTGATTATTTAGACAAAAATTGCGTCTAAAAACCTCAATGTCAATGCATAGATGAACAGGGGGGGTTTGTTTAGGTGGGGGGTCCACCTCCCCCCCTAGCCTCGAAATTTTTTTTTTTTTTTTAATCCAGGGCCCTTTTCCGAATTTTCGTATTTTTTACCCCTGTCACCCCTCTAGATTTTTAAATCTCACGCCTCGCCCTCCCTCTTTTCCCTTCTTGGGAAAATTTTTTAAGTACTTTTTTATACTGAAATTTTCATCCAAAAAACGTGAATTTTTAACACAAAATTACATGTTTTTTACACTCTTTTTATACCAGAATATCGTTTTTCTATTTCAATAAAATTCCATAAGAATAAAGTCTTTTATCCGGACATTGGACGCCCCCTGAACCCCCTCTAGGTTTCAAAATCTTCCACACCGGGTCGCACCCCCCCTAGAAAGCTAGGAGAAGTTCGACCCCCCTAAGCACGAGGCGGGCAACCTCTCGAATTCTTGAAGGGGGAGGGGGAGGACCCCACCCCCAAAATTTGGGGGTGTCCCAAAATATTTTTTGGGATATACCTCAAATACCCCATTTTTAGTGTTTTTAGTACTGGGGCCCCCCAAATTTTAGGGGGGTGTCGGCTAGAATCGCCAGATTTTTCGGAGATATAACTTCCCACCCCAACTCCCACCCTGCCCAGCTAGGCCCCCTATTTATTTTCCCTCTCCCTAGATTTCGAAATGTCATTTACCCAGGGTAAAAAACCCTCCCTAGCTTCGGTGACCGTGTTCATCTATGATGTTAATTTTTTGTCACGCTGCTGTCATTTTTGTTGGCGTTTGTCTTCTCCCATACAAACAGAGATACATGAGAAAAGCGTCTAAGTCCGTGTTAATTTTTCATATTTTTATTAATGGTTTTCCAGAGTTTTATAGCATTAGAGACACGTAATGTTAATAACCAGAAAAATTTTGTTGAAGTTATTTTCGCTAGATAAAAAAGGGTACCTAATAGCAACAGTACCTACCTACAAAGCTATTTTTTCACCTCTTACTTGTTTTTTTATTCTGAACATAAAGCTTGTTTTTGTTTAAGTAAAAAATGTTGTTTTAAGTTTCCTAAGGCATGAAGTTTTTGTTAAATTATTAATTTTGGTCAATAAATCAATCTTTAATAAATAATAAATAAATACCATAAATCCAACTTTTAAGATTTTTTGAGTACAAAATATTTATAAAAACGTGTAAAATGATTTTATTCCATAATAAATCAAGTTAAATGAGAGAATTGACGGTTATCAAATAACAGACAAATAAAATTCTGGTAAAAAGGCAACCCATGTAGTTACAATCACTTTGCCGCGGGGTAAGAAAAATTTTAGATTTAGTTTGATTTGCTAAAAAATAATGGCGGGAAAATTTTACATTTTTAAAATTTAAATATAAAATTTAAAAGTTTGTGTTCATATTCTAGTGTTGTTTTTAGGTTCCTCTCCATGGAAGTGCTGCATTATATTGTTTTACGAGAAAATTTAGTTACCGCTGCTTTCCCAACGATTTGCTTCTGTAGCTGCCGCTGGTAATCGATTTTTCTAAAATAAATAGAGGTCGTTCTATGTTTACAAAATCCGCATCCTTAGTTATCCTAAATGTTTTTAACATTCCTATCCGCGAATTACAAATTTTTAAGTTTCTTTATTGTTAAGTATAAATTAATACAGCTTATGGGTGAATGAGCCAAGGAAGCATAGAGAGTAGAGTCAGAGTGGGTGTCAACCCCCCCGCCTTGGGAATTGTCACACCCTTCTAGAAAAAACTAGAGGGGCCCCCCCCCCCCAAAAAGATTTAATTTGACACCCTCCCCCTGAATTCTAAACAACCCTCCTTCCCCCTTCCTTCCAGAGTCAATTGTGTGTATGATTAAGGTCAAAATTTATGTAACAAACACAGGTTTTGTAGTAAAAAACAGGTACTTTGTACTCTTTTTTTATATACATAAAATAGCCTATTTTAATATATAAAATTCTATGTTGACTAAAAAACTAAAATAAATGATTTAATGTGATTATCTTTGGAAACCCACCACCTCTGACCCCCCTCTCCCCACTGGATTCAAACTGCTTCCCAGTCCGGCCCCCCCCCAAAAGCTAGGGGTACAGACCCCCTGGACCTGGACCCCTCTAGCTTTCAAAGGGCCACTTGCCCAGGGTAGTCACCTCCCCTTGCTTGCCGGTCCATGCCCTTGAGCAAGAAAAGAATATAAAGGCATCTTTAACTACAAACTACTAGAAAAAAAAAAAATTGGGTTTCCAATTTAAGGAGGGGGTGTCGACATTTTAATTCCACACCTTCTACCCTGTCAACCAATCCATTTTACTAGATTTTCTATAGCATAACGTTTCATTTAAATAAATATTAGAATTAATTATTTCTTTTTGTATTTTTGTAAAAACTTTGAAAAGTTTCGGCAAAAACTGTTTCAGAAAGTGAACTTTTTGGACCCTGATTTTGATGATTTTTAATAAAAATTTTATCAAAAATTTTTAAACATGAAAAACCCATTGTAACGGTTTTTGAATAATATAAAACTTAAAAAACCAGCCTATTGCGCTTCACAAAAAACACAAACATCTAAATAGTGGTAATAACATTTGTTGCGTTAACACTGTTAATTAGTTATTTTTAAAAAACAATTTAGCTATCTTCCCCTTAAAGCATCTGAGCGACCAGATTACAATGGAGTGGGCAGACATTGGTATCAATTTCACCCCATATACATGGATCTCTTCGAAAAACTACCTCTCTCGCGCCACGACTGCGACATATATTTACTTAAAATTATACTACATTTACTAATAAATAATATCACCTTCTTTTATAAATAAAATAACACACTACTTACATCCATAACCTTAATAAACTACCCTTTTATGTCTAGAATATAAATAAAAAATCAATAAATTACTCTAATTAACCCATCAACAACACTATATAGATATTACAACAATATGAATACCACCCGGCCCCTACTATAAAAAATCCTCTTCATCTTATATCTATACTCCAAATGAGCATATTACTTATTCCTCTTTAAAATATATTATTTTCCACGATTTAATATAATTATTTTAATTTCTAATATAGACAGTTATATTAAAATTCTAGCGAAGACGATAACACAAAAACAAAAATCGAAAAGTTTGGACTTGACAACGATCCTTTTTGTAAGCGCCGGCTGTTACAGCGGGAAAATAGGACGTTTATTTCCGAATTAGCAACAAAAAATATTTTATTTCACTCCACAAGGGGCAGGAAATCCCTTTTGAACCAACACCACTGTGTAATTCGCACTGATAGCTGTTCATTCAGAGATTTAACTTGTTGGCAATGGCAGCCACCAGCGCTGCCCCTTGAATGCTCCCTTCCGATGTCCGAACTACTTTCCACTAAAACAAAAATTTTATTATTATTTAATTAAATTCACATTTATTTTTTTAGGTGCTGCTGTCAGAGAGAGATGAATTGGTGTGCGGTAAGCGACCAACACCTCTGGCAGCAGCCTGCCACAAGCCACATATGCGCAATTGTGTAAAAGAGAATTCACTAAAAATTTAACACAGCGTTTTTTTAAGTTTTGTTTGATAGACGCAGATAACTGCAAGATGGATTTTTTTAAAACAAAAAAAAAACAGTCACCCACCATAGATAAAAAAGTGGGGAAGGTGCAGGGTGGTTTCGTAAGCATAGTCTCGAAATTTTGAGATTCCTTGCTAAAATTTTCGACTTCTGGCGTTTATACCGTGACTCTTCGCTAGAATTTTAAATATGACCCTGCTTCTGTCTCGAGAAAATTAAACAATAATTATATTAAAAATCGCCTGGACAAAAATAACTACTATTTTAAAAGCAGCCGAAATAAAGTAAAAATACCTGACCTCATTTGGAGTATGAGCTATAAAGAATGCAAAGCAGATTTTTTAATAGCTAAAGCGGGCCGGCGATGGATATTCCATATTGTTGCCTAATACTCTATATAAGCACTGTTGTTGATGAGGATTAATCTCAGAGTAATTTACTTGAATTTTTTAATCTGTAATCAACCACTGTCATACCGACCATAAACAACAACAGGCATCACTTATTAAGGTTGACGTGCGCATGTAAGTAGTGTGTTATTTTATTTCCATAAAAAGAAAGGATCGATCATTATTTATTAGTAAATGCTAGTATAATTTTAAGTAAAATAAAACTAAATACGTCGCAGTCCGCTGGCGCGAGAGAGGCTAGTTTTTCCGAAAGCAGATCCATGTATATGGGGTGAAATTGAACCAATGCTCCGCCCACTCCGATTGTAATTCTGGGTCGCTCCAGATGCTTTAAGAGGGCAGAGATAGCTAAATTGTTTTTTAAAAATAAATGATTAAACAGTGTTGAAATCGCAACAAATGACTAAATATTACCACTATTTAGATGTTTGTGTTTTGTGAAGCGCAATAGGCTGGTTTTTAAGTTTTATATTATTCAAAAACCGTTACAATGGTTTTCATGTTTAAAAATTTTTGATAAAATTTTTATTAAAAATCATCAAAATCAGGTCCAAAAAAGTTGACTTTCTTGAAACAGTTTTTGCCGAAACTTTTAAAAGTTTTTTACAAAAATACAAAAAGAAAATAATTAATTCTAATATTTATTTAAATGAAACGTTACGCTATAAAAAATCTGAGTAAAATGGATTGGTTGACAGGGGTAGAAGGTTGTGGAATTTAGAAACTGTCGACACCCCCTCCTTAAAATTTGGGAAACCCAATTTGTTTTTTTATAGTTAGTAGTTAAAGATGCCTTTATATTTATTTCTTGCATACAAGGGCATGGACCGGCAAGCAAGGGGAGGTGACTACCCCGGGCAAGTGGCCCTTTGAAAGCTAGGAGGGGGTCCAGGTCCAGGGGGTCTGTACCCCCTAGCTTTTTAGGAGGGGGGCCGACTTGGGGTAGAGCAGTTTGAAATCCAGTGGGGAGAGGGGGTCAGAGGTGGTTCGGTTTCCAAAGATAATCACATTAAATCATTTATTTTAGTTTTTTAGTACTAACATAGAATTTTATATACTAAAATAGGCTATTTTATGTATATAAAAAGAGTACAAAAGTACTGTTTTTTACTACAAAACCGTGTTTGTGACAGTAAATTTTGACCTAAATTCACACACACAATTTGACTCGGAAGGAAGGGGGGAAGGAGGGTTGATTTAGAATTCCAGAGGGGGAAGGGTGTCAAAATTAAAAAAAAAATTTTTTGGGGGGGGGGGAGGGGGAAAGGCCCTCTAGTTTTTTCTAGAAGGGGTGCGAAATTTCGAGGCTGGGGGGGGGTTGACCCCACTCTGACTCTACTCTCTATGCTTCCTTGGCTCATTCACCCATAAGCTGTATTAATTTATACTTAACAATAAAAAAACTTAAAAATTTGTAATTCGCGGATAGGAATTTTAAAAACATTTGGGATAACTAAGGATGCGGATTTTGTAAACATAGAACACCTCTAATTATTTTAGGAAAATCGATTACCAGCGGCAGCTACTGAAGCGGATCGTTGGGAAACAGCGTAACAGATTTCTCGTAAAACAATATAATCAGCACTTCCATGGAGAGGAACCTAAATACAACACTAAATATGAACACAAACTTTTAAACTTTATATTTAGATTTAAATCTAAAATTTTACCACCATTATTTTTTTAGCAAATCAAACTAAATCTAAAATTTTTCTTACCCGCGGCAATGATTGTAACTACATGGGTTGCCTTTTTACAAAATTTTATTTGTCTGTTATTTGATAACCGTCATTCTCTCATTTAACTTGATTTATTATGGAATAAAATCATTTTACACGTTTTTATAAAATCTTGTACTCAAAAAATCCTAAAAGTTGGATTTATGGTATTTATTTATTATTTATTAAAGATTGATTTATTGACCAAAATTAATAATTTAACAAAAACTTCATGCTTTAGGAAACTTAAAACAACATTTTTTACTTAAACAAAAACAAGCTTTATGTTGTGAATAAAACAAGCAAGAGGTGAAAAAATAGCTTTGTAGGTAGGTACTGTTGCTATTAGTTACCTTTTTTTATCTAGCGAAAATAACGTCAACAAAATTTTTCTGATTATTAACATTACGTGTCTCTAATGCTATCAAACCTTGAAAACCATTAATAAAAATATGAAAAATTAACACGGACTTAGAGACGCGTTTTTCATGTATCTCTGTTTGTATGAGAAGACAAACGCCGACAAAAATGACAGTACGTGACAGAAAATTAACATCATAGATGAACACGGTCACCGAAGCTAGGGGGGTTTTTACCCTGGGTAAATGACATTTCAAAATCTAGGAGAGGGATCCTACCTAGGGGGCATAGCTGGGCAGGGTGGGAGTTGGGGTGGGAAGTTATATCTCCGAAAAATCTCGATTATAGCCGACACCCCCCTAAAATTTGGGGGGCCCCAGTACTAAAAACACTAAAAATGGGGTATTTGACGTATATCCCAAAAAATATTTTGGGACACCCCAAAATTTTGGGGGTCGGGTATACCCCTCCCCCTTCAAAATTCGAGAGGTTTCCCACCTATGCTAGGGGGGTCGAACCTCTCCTAGCTTTCTAGGGGGGGTCGACCCGGTGTGGAAGATTTTGAAACCTAGAGGGGGTTCAGGTGGCGTCCAATGTCCGAATAAAAAACTTATTCTTATGAATTTTATTGAATAAAAAACGATATTCTGGTATAAAAAGAGTGTAAAAACATGAGTTTGTGTTAAAAATTCACGTTTTTGGATGAAAATTTAGTATAAAAAAGTACTTAAAATTTTCCCAAGAAGGGAGGGGGAGGGCGAGGCGTGAGATTTTAAAATCTAGAGGGGGGTCAGGGGTAAAAAATTCAAAAATTCGGAAGGGGGCCCTGGATGTGGACTAGGGACTAGACTTCGAGGCTAGGGGGGAGGTGGACCCGACCCTAAACAAACCCCCTGTTCATCTATGATTAACATTGAGGTTTCAGACGCAATTTTTGTCTAAATAATCAGAAAGGGTTAAAACACAAAAAAATTATTACCTGAAGCTCGTCTAATATCCTTCTGGTATTTTTGTAATGAGTCGGTTCATCGTCACTAAAAATGTTAACACAAAGTTCAAAATTTGAAAAAAAAAAACAAAACAAAAAACACTAATACGTAAGTAATACTTTTTAACCGCCGACGGGTACAATGTGCAATCTGGGGTTCTGGAAAGCTAGGTCCCGGGCGGAAGGGGGGGTTGGAAGGAGTTATACACCCTCCCCTAAAAAACCTCAAAACTGCAGACACCCCTTAACATTTAGGGGTACCCCCAAAACTCCCTCCCCTGAAATTGGGGGGGGGGTCCCAATACTAAAAATGTTAATAAAGGGGTATTTAGGGTATATTTAACCAAAAAAAGTTGGGTCACCCCTTCCAAAAACCAATAATCCGGAAAAAACAAATCTGCCCATTTATGCTCCCCAGCATTGGTGGGCAGCCTTTCCGATTTGGCACGGGGAGTATCGAGTATTCCAAAAAAGTTTCGTGTATACCTTAATTACTCCATTTTAGCGTTTTTAGTACTGGGAGGGACCCCTCACATTTTACGGGGGGGGCATGCCCGAGGTATCCCCAAATTTTAGAGGGGATGGGGGGGGGGGCTGTCGGCGGCAGTAATCGGAATTTTGGGTGTATAACCCCCTGCCCACCTATGGTGTCTACCAATTTTTTTTTGGGACATACCCAATACCCCATTTTTAGTACTAGGAACTCTCAAATTTTAGGCGAGTGGGGAAGGAGTAATTATGGAAGAGTGTCAGCATTTTTGAGATTTGTTTTTTTTTTGGGGGGGGGCGTATAACCTCTATCCTACCCTCCTATGGACCCCAGGATAGAGGGCATAAAACACTTTAATTAAACTGTATTGCTGTGGATAAAACAAAAGTTAAAATGAATATTTTGTGCTAAACTTTTTGGGTATTGCACTACTGATATTCAATAAAACACGTAAAGCATTCAAACAAAATCTGCCTCCGCAGAGATCGGCTTCACTAACAAATTTTTAAGGAGAATATTAATATTTTCCATAAATAAAAACGGAGGGTGTATGATGGGATCCAATTGCCACCTTTTAGCCGTGAAATTTTGTACGATTCTCAAAACAAAATCGGTTTACTATAATTATCCCTGAAAAAATGCTCTCTTTTAAAACTGCTTTCTCTTAAAAAAATAATTTTTTTGGCTTTACCCCCAAAAAATGGCCAGCGGGATGCAGTTGATTGGGATAATAAAAACCCCATTATAAATCTCAAAAAGACTGACACTTCCCTCACAAAATATGTGTGTCCAAAAACTAAAAATCTTAAAAATCGGGGTTCCCAATAACATTGGAATGAGTTCTACGATCGAAACTTTTTGCTGGTTATAATAACTCTTTATTCAAATCCGGAAGGCTGTTCAAATAATATGCCGTATCTTTCGAAAAAAACGCCATTTCCCAAAGAATCAATAATTTTTTACCATGTGTATATTTTATTTTCTAAAAACTCAAAATAATACGGCGTACCTTAAAATTTCAGATATGTATTTGCTGGGGAAGCTGTTGGGTGTGGACATAGCATCGCTGGCGGTTCCGTTAAATAAACAGCCTTCCACGATCAGTTGCTCCGCTATTCTGCGCACCAGTTCACCAAGGTACAAGGCTCCGGTCAATTTGTCGATTCTAAAATTTAAACGGTTTAGTTGAAATCCTTCAATCTAATACTACCTGAGTGTCTAAATTCTTTAGTGGAGGAAAGAAGTAACCTGAAATAATCCCTCCAAACCTTGAGCCTATCAATAGCTCTAAATTTTGTTGGAGATGTGAAAACATTGTGCGATAAAAAAATGAAGATGTAAACAGAAATATATTGCCAAGTGAAACATAATAAAATTATACTGAGTTAGCTTAATAAATTCTATTTAAAATTCAGAAACTGGCCCTTTAGATAGATATCAGTTCGACTTAACATCTAAAACTCAGTAGAGTACAGTCCAATCCTTTGAAATGCAAAGATTTCAAAACCCTTTTATTACGTGTATGTACAACCACGATTTTACGAGAACCAGTTTTTAACATTAACTCCAATGTAGACTGCCAAGCCAAATATAATTCAAGCAGTGAAACATTTTTTTAATTAATGATTCGTACATTTGTTTTCCTTTGTGAACAGATGCTTCATCTACTTCCTTATCGAATGACGTCATAATGTCCGCAAGCTCGCCTTTGGATCCGAACTCCTCCCACTCTGTTACTACCACCATCTGCAAATTATACATTATTAAGTTATTTACAATTATTTATGGTAGTATATACAAATATAATTTCAATATTTAGAAATATTTCCAATAATTTGAAGCCATTTTAATATTTTAAAACCGTTTTAATCGGATAAAACCATATTGAAAAATTTTATCACGTTGTTTAGGCTGTACTAATACAGACCTGTGCTCGCTCAGGAAAAGCCTCCCCACTTTATTGGAGGATTTGCCCAATATATAAGTAAATACTACAGTGATGTTTTTACCCTTGAATATCATGCCCCGGAGTTCCGGTCATTTAAAGCGGAGGGAGCACTGAAGCTCTGGCTCTTAAATGAGCGTTTGAAAGCTTATAAGCTTAAAATCTACTTTAAACTATATTCCACCTGTCGGTATAAAGATTTCTAATTATTGATGAAATCAGTATAATATAGAGCCATAGATGAGCATAGAGGGAGGGGTAGGATAAGGTGAAAGGTGGGGTCTACCTCCCCTAGCCTCGAAATTTCGGATCTCTCCTAGAAAAAAAGCTAGGGCGCCCCCTCCCCCCAAAATTGTGACAATCTTCTACCATCTGGAATTCTAAATTGACTCCCTCTCCCCTCCCTTCCGAGCCAAATTTTGGCTATAAATCTATGTCAAAATTTATTGTCAGAAACACGTTTTTTTAGCAGTACTTTTCTACTCTTTTTATACATAAATAGCATATTTTGGTATTGGGTATATAAAATTCTATATTAGTGCTAAAAACCCCCCTCTATAATTTAAACTAGTCTACCCCTGGTCGACACTCCACAATCTAGAGGGGGTGGGGGTACGGAACCCCGTTGGAGTTGGACACCTAGCTTTCAAAGGGCGAAATATTGCAGGGTAGCCACCACCTAGCTTCCCAGTCTATGCTCATCTACGTATAGAGCGGAGCTCTGGGGGTTTCTGCGGAGCTCCGAAGCAACCCCCGACTCTTAAAAGAGAAGCTCAGCTTCGGAGTTTCGGGGAACATCCTTAGTAGGTACCAAATCAAAACGAGAACTCAGGAAAAACATTACACAAATTACAAAGAAAACAAACCTGAGGAAAATTGTAGCCAACCTCGTTGGCATTAAGTTTTTTTATTCTTCCAACATCTTCTAAATACGAGGAATTGCATCCAAAACCGATAACTACCCCTAAAATAACACAAAAAGTAGAATTCGTCGTTATTATGACAAAATGAGCCACTGTGATTAAAAAATACAAGTTACTGTGACTCATTCTGTAGTTCATAGCGTGCTGTTAAAAATATTAAATAAGTCACAGCCGCATGTATTTTATAATGAATGTGGCTCATTTTGCCGTAGTAACGACGATTATTAAACATATATTGTTTATTGTTCTATTGTTATATTGTTCTATTATTAAACAAAAACACTGTGTTACCTGTCACAAAACTTAACGTACTTTGCTTTAAAAAGAAAAGAAATTTTCTAAAATACGAAAATACAACAAGCGGGTTAGCTTTTGCAGGTTTTTAAACACCGTAAAACTGTAACTATAATGATTATGACTACAATCTTACCCACCTTAACGCAACTTCTTGACTAGTAAGTATAATATTGTATAGTCTGAGAGATTACCATAAATTTAAAAGAAAAGAGTTGCCAGTAAACCTTAATTAAAAGTAAAATGGTTTGCAGCTTTAAAAGTTTCGGTACTGGATAAGCCATGGAATATTGAAAATCTTATTATGTCGGTCGCGACGATTCCGTCTCAATAAATTGCTAAAAATCTGTCCAATCATGTATAGATAGTTACGAAGCGATTTACCGTCTGCACGCAAGGAGTCAAAGACGGAGCTTCTACGCAGCGACTCTACCCGGACCGGAATGGATTCATCCGGGAAGGGAAGGCCAATACCTTTCAATCTTTTTCCGGAGCACAAAAGTTTCCACTTTGGCGATGTCCGGGGACATTCATCCCAAACCCGGCCCGCCTAAACCTATTTTTCCGTGCGCGCACTGCGGCAAAAATGTTTACAGAAATAGTGTCCAATGCAACAAATGTAAAAACTGGTTACACCTAAAATGCTTCAATTTAAAAACTATAACCAAAATTTTCTCTGTAACAGATGCACTTCATCTACTCAACCATCTACAACCACTAAAAACTCTACTATAAACATTTTGCAATTTAGCGCCAATGGAATTGCTAACAAAATGCAAGAGCTCACAAAATTTTTTGTCGAAAACAACATTCACATCGCTGCTATCCAAGAGTCAAAACTATCGAGTAAATCTAAACACCCTAAAATCGCAAATTACACAACACTCAGGAAAGATCGGGATTCCAATGGAGGCGGTCTGCTCTTTTTTGTCTATCACTCTATCAACTTCAAAACTTTGGATATACAACGAAATGACCCCCACGCAGAAATAATTGGCCTGCAAATCCTTCTCAACAATTCGAATCTTTCAGTCTTCAATATTTATATTCCTCTTTCCAGCTCTTGCAACGCCAACTACCAACCAGCAGACATCAACCATCTCAATCAGGATCGCATTCTACTGGGAGATATCAACGCACACCATGGCCTCTGGCACTCAAGCCTCACAGACGTCAGAGGAGATTACATTGCAAACATTATCAACAACTCAAATATGGCATCACCATAGGTGAGAAAGGGGGGTAGGGTGGGGTCCACCCCCCGAGCCTCAAAATTTTAGGACCCCCTAGACGAAAATCCAGGGGCCCCTCCCCCCCGAATTTTATTTACCCCTGGCCCCTCCTCTAGAATTTAAAATCTGACCCCCCCACGCGGGAAAATTTAGGTACTTTTTTATACTAAAATTGTCTTCCAAAAACGTGATTTTTTTAACACATATTCATGTTTTTACACCCTTTTTACATTAGAATATCGCTCATATATGTTTTTGGGCGGGTCCGCTAAGGGGGGGGGGTTCCACCCTCGGGTGGAAGGCCAAAATTTTTTAGGGGGTGTCTAGGGGAGTCACCCCCCTGGCTTTTTAGGGGGGTCGACCCCGGGTGCGAGATTTCAAATTTAGGGGGTTAGGAGATTCCAATTTTTTAAAAAAATTTTTTTAACTCAATAATTTAAGTGTTTTTAGGTCTAATATTGAATTTTATGTACTAAAAAAGCCTATTTAGGCTTAAAAAGTAACACTGTTTTTAACTAAAAAACCGTGTTTTTGGCAGTAAATAAAAAATATACTTCTAAATTGGTCGGGAGGGGGAGGGGGGTAAGCCTCGCTAGGGGGGGGGGGTCAGGTCTCTAGTTTTGGGTGGGGGGAGGGGGCGGCTGGATTTTTTTCTAGGGGGGGGGGGTTCAAAATTTTGGCTCTGGGGGAGGGTGGACCCCTCTGTCCCCCCAAAAACATCTATGATATCGCTTTTTATTCAATAAAATGTGGTATTGTCTTATAAAAAGAACAATTATTAAAGTTATTATGATTTAAAACTTTTTTGCTTTGGACACCGGACCCCACCTGACTCCTCTCTAGATTTTAAAATTTAGCACCCCGGGTCGACCCCCCCTAAAAAGCTAGGGCGGTTCAGACCCCTCTGGGACCCCCCTCCTAAAATTCAAAATTCGATTTACCCCGGGTAACCACCCCCCTTGCTTCCCGGACCGTTCTCACCTATGGGCATCTCTAAACAAAAACACTCCTACACGCATTCCATCTAATGGAAACCCTACATCACCTGATATCTCCTTAGTTTCAGACTCACTCCTCACCTCAACAGACTAGTTTAACAAACGACTTTAAGCTCAGACAACCTACCTACTTATAATCGTCAGCATCCAAACTACTTCGACAATAGCCCCAATAACAGGAAAATTTTCTCAAATCTCAAAAAAGCCGATTGGACCAGCTACAGAAATGAAATTGAAGCTAAATTATCCAACACCCCCAATCCAAGAGGTCAAAAGAGATGAAAAAATATTTAGATCTATCTTGAACAAAGCTTCCGCGCATAACATCCCTGCTGGTTGTCGAAAAAATTTTTTGCCCAACCTAACTTCAGAAACAATCCAGCTCATCAAAGAGCGTGATACACTTCGCCTAACCAACCCACACTCCGACCGGATACAAGAGCTTAACAATAATATTTACAACCGAATTGGCTCCAATGCCACGCTTTTTTGGAAAACTTCAGCCACAAAGCCAACCCAACAAAACTCTGGAAAACAATAAAATCACTGGAAAATAAACCCTCACCCTCACCAAATTTATCTATAAATTTTAATGGAACTCAAATCAATAACCCTTTAGAAATGGCCAACAAATTCAACAAACAATTAACACCAAATAATTTTTTTAAAACTCCAAAAGAAAATCGTAAATTCTTCAGATATATTCAAAAACTTAACCAGGATAAAACCGAAATTACAACCGCAGAGGTCGAAAAAGCGATAAAAACAGCAAATAACTCAAAAGACTTGGGCCCAGACAATCTAACCATATTTCACCTCCAAAACCTTGGTCCTCTTGGAATCAAATACCTAACTGATCTGTTCAATCTTTCATTTAAAAAAAATAGCATACCAAACATCTGGAAAACTTCACTCATAATATACCACTGCCAAAACCAGGAAAGGATCTTAACATTTCAACCTCCTATGGACCAGTTTCTCTTCTCTGCTCAGCTATAAAAATTTTAGAAGTAATAATTCAACCGATCCTTCTCCAACATCTAAAACAGCACCCAGTTGTTTTAGATGTTGGAGCAAACCCAAACATTCAACAACTACTGCCCTGCTTCAACTTACAACTGACATAGCCACCGGATTCAACCAAAAAGCTTCACTCAAACGTACAATAGTAGCCACCCTGGATCTAACCAAGCCATTTGACACCATAGGTGTTTTTGGGGGGGGGGACAGAGGGGTGCACCCCCCCCTAGAGCCAAAATTTTGGACCCCCTCCTAGAAAAAATTCAGGGGGGCCCCCCCTCCCCCCAAAGCTCGAGAGCGGTCCGGCCTGACCCCCCCCCCCTAGCAAGGCTGACCCCCCTCCCCCCCCCCTCCCGAACAAATTAGGAGTATAATTTTTTTATTTACAGTCAAAAACACGTTTTTAGTTAAAAACAGTTTTAAATACACTTTTTAGGCCTAATTAGGCTGTTTGAATACATAAAGATCTATATTAGACCTAAAAACACTTAAATTATTGAGTTAAAAAAAATTTTGCTAAATATATTGCGGGACCCCCCCTGACCCCCCCCTAAATTTGAAATCTCGCACCCGGGGTCGACCCCCCCCCTAAAAAGCCAGGGGGGTGACTCCCCTAGACACCCCCTAAAAAATTTTGGCCTTCCACCCGGGGGTGGACCCCCCCCCTAGCGGACCCGACCAAAAACACCTATGTTTGACACAATCAGCATTGATATTTTAATAACCAAGATAGCCAACAGCACACTTCCAGCCTTCCTTATCAGATGGTTACGTGGTTATCTCACAGGCAGAACCAGCAAAACAATTTTCAGAGACTCCACCTCCAAAGCCAGGATAGTTCAAACAGGAGTTCCCCAAGGCTCCATAATCTCACCAACCCTCTTTCATTTCTATAATTCTGACCTACCACTTCCACCAGCTAATGCCAAAATAGTCTCCTATACTGACGATACCACAGTTTACTCCACCAGAAACAAGATTACTGAAAAGGAACTCGATCTCTCCAAATACCATAACATTTAAATCAATATCTGGATAAAAACTACCTCAAACTGTCAACAGAAAAGTCAAATGTTACCATCTTTTCCTCTTCATCACAAGAATTTAACTACCACCAAAAGGTGACCATAAACAACAAACTTTTGCCGCTAAACAAAAACCCTAAAATCCTGGGTGTTACTTTCAATCGAAAATGAACATTCAATAACCACGCCACCAACATAAACAACAAAGCATCCAGGCGCAATAACATTCTCAAAGCCCTGGCTGGTACCAGCTGGGGCCAACAGAAAGAAACAATAGTCACCTTCTACAAAGCTATAGGACGCCCAATTCTTAACTAGAGAGCCCAATCTATCAAAATCTCATTTTTAAAAACTACAAGCAACACAAAACACGGCCCTCAGGATAGCAACCGGCTGCCACAAAATGGCCTCAACCGACCATCTTCATCAAGAGACTAAAGTCCTACCAATCGAAAGCCACACCAACCTTCATTCAAGTGAATTTTTAGCAAAAACCGTGCAGCCAACACATCCATCTAATAAAATTACAGCCAATGACCATAGACCCAGAGAGATGAAACATACCTTCCAATCAAAACTTGGAGCAACAGCCAAAAGTTTCTACAACCATATGCTTACAGAAAAAACCATCCAATCACACATCCACTCCTATTTCGTCAAAGAAAACATTTCGCAACTTCAACCTAACGCACTACTAAAAAGAAAACCGCCACCAATCAACATAAGCGAGCAACAACTCCCCAGTAACTCCCCAAGAACCCTCCTGGCACAACTTAGATCCGGACAATGCCACCTCCTCAACTCGTTCAAATCCAGAATCAAACAACTCCATTAAAAACGAATGCCCTCACTGCAAGGGCAAACCTCATGATGTCAAACACCTTTTTATATTCCCTCAAAATCCGACGACACTTAAAATAGAAGATCTATGGGAAAGACTAGTGGATGCGATCAGGTTCTTAGAGGGCATAACCTGATGCCCCGGCTACGAAAAACAACAACGCAAGAATGTGATGTTAGCCTTGTACGGTTTATGATATTTAAAATTAAATAGAACATACCAATTTGGCAGTCAGGGCCGTGTTCATAGGCAGCTGCTGCTAACTGACCAACTGTGTCGTTCATTACAGCCTTTACTCGCGCTTTTATTGTCTAAATCATGATATTTTTACAAATTTATACTGACAAACATAATACATACGCAAATTGATTTGAAGTAGGGGTTTAAACCATACATGGGCAAGGGGAGTAGTTAGAGGGTTAACTCCCCCCCAAATTCTGGAATGGAAGTTTAATCTTCCCACTCAGAAGTGGGGGGGGGGGGAGAAAAAGTTAACCCCCCAATTTTGGAAAATTGAAGAAAAAAATGTCTTTAAAATAACTTCTAACTGCCTCCAAACTTAAGTTTTGAGGTCAAAATAAATGTTTTAAGCAATAAAAAGCTCAAAAATGCAAGAAAAAGGGCTTTTGACCTAAAATTAGCGTTTCTACCAATTTTTCCTTCAAAATCAAAAAATGACAGGGGGGTAAAATGCACTGCAGAAAAAAACGATATGAGTAGGGTAAATAAAATGCGTTTCTCGGATTTTAACCCCCCCCCCTTTAATTTCGGGTTTAACCCCCATTCACTTCGGACCAACTTGTCCATATACGGGTTAAACCCGAATTTAAGACGGAAAATTAAAATTGCGTAACACCAGACCTGTGAACTGCCCCCACAGGGTTTAAACGGGCGGTGGGCGATTTCAAAACGGGGGGCGAGGCGAGAGGCGTGCCGGACGGATCTAACCAAGGTTGACAGAAACCCTGGAAACTGGCAAACTTCATCAAAACGGGGGGCAACTTTTTTTGAAATGTGGGGGGGGGGGCAATAAAACGGGGGGGGGGGGGCAAGCAGGGGGAAAAGAAAAAAAGGAGAAAAAAAGAGAAAAAAGAAGGGAAAAGAGAAAAAAGGGACAAAAAAAGCGAAAATAAGGTAAAAATAGGTCTGAAATATGCTTAAAATACATTGAAATAGGCTAAAAACTGCAAAAAAATTGAGATGATGGCGTCATCATAGGTCAAAAATGGCGTCATAATTTTTTGGTACTTTTTCATTTTTTGGCGGGGGGGGGGGGGCCATAAAACGGGGGGAGCGGCAAATCCTACAATAAAACGGGGGGGGGGGGGCAAATCCTACAATAAAACGGGGGTGGGTATTTCCAGACCGTGCACAGGTCTGGTAACACAATCTTACCAATTTCTTTTTTTATTTGTACCTTTTTAGCTTTTACCCATATCGTTACTTTTTCGACTTAACAAAGGTTATTATTAGCAAATAGTAGAAGTTATTAGTAGTAAAATGATCAAGACAAGGTTTTTAAGGTGTTAATTGGTCTTACCTTTAAAAAAATTACGAGAAGTAATTTTTAAAAAAATTGCTATCGCGCTTTGCCCAAGCGTAATTTAATGTACATCTTGTTAGCTGTTTATTATTATGTTTTGGAAAACGGAAACTTGAGATACCTAATTGTCTCTAAAAACTATTTTTTCTCTCGTTTTTTGCATTTTGTTTTATTAAAATTAATATATGAGAAAATTATTTTGGCATACAAATCGAATTGAATACTAAATTTTAGTTTTCTAAATTATTTGAAAAAAATTTTGGTTTAAAGTATAAAAAAGTTCTATTGTTTATAATATCATAAAATTCTTTGATTCGACAAGTATCTAAGTTCTAACCATACGCTAAACAAACATAAATTGGAGAATTTAATAAAACAATGATCTGTTTAGAGACCGATTTTTTGCTTTACACGTTTTGCAAAAGTTGGATAAAACATCGCAGTTTTCTTTTGTTAAAAATTAATACTTTGATAAAAACAAATTTTTAAACAAGAAAATGTCCCAGTAATACAAAATTTCCTGTAATACTTTTTGGCAATTTTTGAATGGTAATATTTTTAATACGTTAAACATCAGATTATTAAGATCAATCGCTAACCATATTCAAATCCAGCGCAGATTCTAAAAGTTCTACAACATCTTGGTGTAAACAATCTTGAACATTGAATCCCTAAAAAATAAATAAAATTTTATATTAAATATTTAAATTTAAAATATAATAAATGTTAAAAATTATTAATTTGACAATAATAACGCATTTAAGAAATTATGCCGCTGGTGCAATCTATAACATACATTGTTCGACATTGTTCCGAAAAAAGAGCCCCCTCCTTCCCCAAAAAAAATCGGATTTTGGCCTTTACCCTGGGGCAAAAATCTCCCTAAGCTTGGGTAGGTCGGAAATCTAGACCTATGCCCCATCACTAGATGTGTGCACGCCCCCCGGGTTTTATTGGGAGGGGGCAATTTCGAAATAGGGGACACAGGGGAGGCAATTTTTTTGAAACAAGGGGGGAAGCATGGGGGAAAAAAAGAACAAAAGAAGGAAAAAAGAGAAAAAAGAAGGAACAAAAAAAGGGAATTTAAGTAAAAATAGGTCTAAGGTGCGAAAATGGCGTCATATGTAAAAAAGGCGCCATAATTTTTGGGTACTTTTTCCTTTTTGGGCAGGGGGGGAAGCATTTCCAGACCGTGCACAGATCTGCATCACCATCATCCATGATAATCACTTATAGTAAAATTGTATGCCAAAAGTTGGGATTAAAAAAATTCTATCTTTAAAATGCTTTTGTTTGGTCAAAACCCCATGGTCACGCTTACGGGGGGAGGTTAACCCCCTCTCAATTCTGAAATGATGGAGTTTAACCCCCCCCCCTCCACTCAGAAGTGAAGGGGGAGAAAAGGTTAACCCCCCAATTTTCGAAAAATGAAGAAGAAAATTTTTTTAAAATGAATTCTAACTGCCTACAAACTTATATTTTAAGGTTAAAATTGAATGTTTTAAGCAATAATCAATTCGAAAATGCAATAAAAAGAGCTTTTTGACTTAAAATTAGCGTTTTTTACCTATTTTTCCTTCAAAATTGAAAAACTATATAAATAAAATTCGCTCCAGAAGAAACTATATATATGCAGGGGCGTAGCCAGGATATCGGAAAGGGAGGGGAGGTCATAGGTGAGAAAGGGGGGGGCAGGGTGGGGTCCACCCCCCCTAGCCTCGAAATTTTGGGGCCCCCCGAGACGAAAATCTAGGGGGCCCCCCCTCCCCCCAAATTTCCGAATTTTTTACCCCTGACCTCCCTCTAGATTTTGAAATCTGACCCCCCCTCCCCTCTCGGGAAAATTTTAGGTACCTTTTTTATACTAAATTTTCTTCCAAAAACGTGAATTTTCATCACATATTCATGCTTTTACACCCTTTTTATACATGAATATGGCTTTTTATTCAATAAAATTGTAGTATTATCCTATAAAAAGAACAATTATTAAAGTTATTATGGTTTAAAACTGTTTTGCTTTGGACACCGGACCCCACCTGACCCCCCTCTAGATTTCAAAATTTCGCACCCCGGGTCGACCCCCCCTAAAAAGCTAGGGGGGGTCCGGACCCCCTCCTAGAATTCAAAATTCGATTTACCCCGGGTAACCACCCCCCCTAGCTTCCCCGACCGTGCTCACCTATGGGGGGGTTGCACTGCATATAAAATTTTTCGAAAGGGGGGTGTGGTTGTTGGCGGTTGTACTCCAAATTCTCAAAATACCGTAAAAAAGACATTAAAAAGGGTAAAAAAATTTTGCGCTTCACGCAAAGTGATTCTTTTTGCTGTTATTTGCATAGTTTTTTAAGTTAAACTTGAAAAATTTTGGGTTTAAAACGATATAACATTAAAAATCGTGCGACAGCACGAAAAAATTGTTTTTGAAATTCATTAGAAACATCACTTAAAAGTTGTAAAAAGGTACATAAATGTCAAGCGCGAGAAAATTTTTCAAAATTGTTCTTTTAGGACCATAGGTGGGCAGGGAGGGGTGGTTAGGAGGTTATAATACCCCCCAAAAATCCCGACTATAGTCGACACCCCCCTAAAATTTGGGGGTACCCCGGACACCCCCCCCCCTAAAATTTGGGGGGTCCCAGTACTAAAAACGCTAAAAATGGGGGTATTTGGCGTATATCCCAAAAAAAATTTTCGGGACACCCCTCCCAAATTTGGGGGGTCGGGTATACCCCCCAAAATCCGGGAGGCTGCCCGCCTATGCTTAGGATAGGACCCCCAAGTTTTTACCTCCGCCAGCCCAAAGGGGGAGGGGTGGGGGTTACTACCTCCCTAACCCCTCTGGCTACGCCCTTCCCTTGCATATGGGTATATAATACATTTCTAATTTTAAACCCCCCTCCTAATTCCGGATTTAACCCCGCCCCACTTCGGACCAACTTGCCCATGTATGGTCAAAAGCGCTAAACAAATTTTAGCTTAGACGTTCGAAAACCATTATTACAAAAAATGAATAATTTCTCAGACCTGTGCACGGTCTGGAAATGCCCCCTCCCGCTTTATTGGAGGATTTGCCCCCCCCCCACCGCCAAAAAATGAAAAAGTACCCTAAAATTATGACACCATTTTTGACCTATGATGACGCCATCATTGCGAATTTTTTTGCAGTTTTTAGCCTATTTCAATGTATTTTAAGCCATTTTAGACCTATTTTTGCCTTGTTTTCGCTCTTATGTCCCTTTTTCCCGTTTCCCTTCTTTTTTCCCTTTTTTTTCTCTTTTTTTTTTCTTTCTCCCCTGCTTGCCCCCCCCCCCGTTTCAAAAAAGTTGCCCCCCGTTTTGGAATTGCCCCCCCAATAAAACCCCGGGGGGCCGAGCACAGGTTTGATTTCTTACTTTAGTCCACCACAGAAGTTTGGCACTGCGAATACTTTGCAGCTCACAAGGGAAACTGAACACAAATCCAATTGGGATATCTGCTTCCAACAAATCATTTTCTTTCAGGAATTTTGCCAGGCAGTTGACAATAAACGTGAATAGCTAAAAAATTGTTTAAATTTAAAACAACAAATACAGATTTTTGCAAAATTGAATGCAGCCACTTTTGGTTTTAGGAGTTTAAAAGAAGGCATTTTCAAAAGGGGGAAATATTTTTAGTATTGTTTCAGTTTTTTGAGCGGAGGTGGCATTAAAAAACATTGGGAGAACCGAGAACGAGAAGCCACTAATAATACCGTGGTCTGGTCACCACCGGACCATGCACATGTCTGAAAATGTAAAGAGAATACTAATGCAAAAGTAAATAATAAATAAAAAAACACAGGACTAAATAGGTTTCTGAATAAAATAATCAAATAAAGTTATTGCACTTTACTTTGTCATAAGTTATTGCACTTTAGAATTTTTTAACAAAACTTTAGCTTTTTTTAAACTCTTCTTGGTACAAGTACCTCACGGCTCAAATACCCTACTTTTAGCGTTTTTAGTACTGGGATCCCAGTACCAAAAAGCTTTAAGTTTCAGTAGCACTTTAATTTTAGCGGGTGTCCGGGGTAACCCTAAACTTTAAGCAATCGAGATTTTTTTTAGAAGTGGGGGAGGTAAATCCCTTGCCAACAGCTAACCTATTCCCTTATTTCTCCTTTTTACTCCAGATAGCGGACAAAGAGGTTACCCGGCAAGAAGAGTTAAAATATAAAAATATATCTTTAAAATGACTTATGTTTTAACCCCTTTTAAATGACTTTTGTTTTGACTTTTTAAATAAATTTTATTTTGTCGTCATAATAAAAGCTTTTAGCTACAAAAAGCTTAAAATACAAGAAAAATTACCTTTTATTTGACCTAAAATTAACCTTCATGTTTTAATCTTTTTTTAAAAATCAAAAAACAGGGTGTAATGCACTTCAAAAAAAAAAACACAATGAGACCAGAATGTGTGTTTTATGTTATGTCTTATGTTTTAACTGTCCCCTTAGTCTGGACCATGAATAAATTAAAATAAGTAGGTTTAAAATTCTATAGGTAGGTATGATGATTCCAATATTTTAAAATTTAAATACTATAACAAACCCTAAATAAAGAAAGACATGAAAACAAAAAAAAACTGGAATTCCGAACTTCTACCCAATCGATTTTGTTTGTTTTTATGCAAAGTAGGATGCAAAATGCAAGACAATTATTACTATATGCAAGATAATTAAAACATTTTGAAATTATTCAAACAACATTGTGCTCACTCAGTTGTTAAAAAGCGGTAAGAAGAAAGAAAAATGATTTGTTATTTTAAAACTACATAGTAAGTTGTAAAAATACGCGTAAACTACTGAAGCGCGAGATAAAAACCAAATGTAAAAAAAGGTTACTTTTATATTTCTCTTTAGAAACCCGATAACGTCAACAAAACATTTTTAAACCCGCATCATTTTTTTTCGTTGTAACAATAGTGGAAAACTCCCAAACCTTGGAAATTTTCCAATCATTTTTCAGCGAATTTTTAGAATATGGAATCAACGCTAATATAGTACACAGCTAGGTTTTTTATTCGCCGAATCATTTATTCATACTTTATTTAGCAATGATAAACATTTATCAACAGTAAAGATAGACAAGATATATTTAGCAAAGCAAACAACAATCTGTACAAAAAGAGAAATTTCATGGTTTTCTAATATAAAAACTAATAAATAGATCTTTAGCAGGCTGTTTACAGCTGCGCTAAGACATTAAGCAAAACACTGGCAGAGATTTTGAATAAATCGATCTTTGTATTATTTATCAATTAATAAATATTCATTTAATCTCTCATTTTAGCTTTCAGGTGTTTAAGGGGAGGGTTGTCTGATTACTCCAGGTTGGTTAGTCATGTATGACAAGGTGGTTATATCTACTACAGTGTAAGCTATGTGGTATGTTGGTCGAATTGTCGAATGTCGAATTTTCTAATGTAATTCTTGACTAAAAAAACATGTTTTACCGCTCATATTTTTTGTACTGAAGTCTGCACCCTCCTAAAAATAAAACCTTGAGTGTCAGTACGTTCCTAAATTTGGAGCGAGTGAAATGAAATAGAAAAAAATTATGTTAACGTTTCTAATGCTACATTAAAGCTGCATGGCTTCATGTGTCTCCAACAACGACGTAAAAGTTTTCTTTATGAAAAGTCACTTATTTATTGTATATGTTATATCCGAATTGCATACCAGAGAAAGAATGTTAAAGTTCTCAATAGAAGAGCCTTAAAAAACAAATTGTAATTATCTGCAATGTTTCGGTTATTACATACAATAAGTGACTTTTGACAAAAAAAATATGGGCATACGAATTATTTATGTTAATTTAAGCAATTATGTTAATGCATTGTTATGCATTAACAATGTTATGCAATTATGTTATGTATGCTAATTTAAGCAATTATGTTAATTTTATGACTTTTTACCCATCCTAACTTTCGGATTTGAATCGGGAACTGGATCTCGATCATTAGGAGCCGCTTAGGTGCAGGACTTTTTGGCGTAGAACTTTACTATACTTCACTCTTCAACAATATACAGCTTTTAATGTTTTATTTTAAGATATAAAACGACATAACAAAATTGTTTACACTGATTTAAAATAAAAATAATATATAATACCTGTTCACCAGTACCGGTCATAACATCATTATGAATCATAAAATTGTGGGTTATCTTATCAGGCTGTTCTTCTCCTTTTAAGGTTAGCAGCATCATTCGTAAATTTTTTCCACTCAAATCTATCGCCACATATTTTCCTGTTTCTAAATATTTGTTGTAATTTTTAAACGGTGAAACCGTTTTACATGTATACGTGTTGAATGTAGGCATACGTGGGCAATTTTGTCTCGAACAGTGGGAGGTTAAAATCCAAAAAAACGTATTTTATTTTACCCGTTTTTTATCGTTTTTTTTTTCTGAAATTCATTTTACCCGTTCGTTTTTTGGAGGAAAAAAAATAAGTAAAAATCAATAATTAATTTTACATTAAAACGTCTTTTTTTCCTGCATTTCAAAACTTTTTATTGCTTATAAAACACTTATTTTTACCTCAAAACTCAAGTTTTAAAATAGTTGAAAGTCATTTTCTTTATTTTTCCAATATTGGGGTTGACACATTCTCTCTCTCTCTCTCCACTTCTGAGTTAACCCACCAACCCCATGTGCTTTACAAAGACTAGTTTTTTACTCAAACAAAAAATAGTTGTTTGCTTGACTTTTTTAGTTTACTTTAATCTTAAAAAAGTCTTTGAACCTTTTCTGTTGCTGGTGTTAGCAAAAATATAAAAGTATAACGAAAAGTGACGTTATTTCTGCAAAAAACGACGACGGCAATTTAAAAAGTATCTATTATAAAGACATAACATATAATTATGATGAAATAATCAAAAGTATGGCATTGATATAAGCGCGCAACATCTAATTAATAAAAATATTGTAATTAGTACCAGTGGCGTGCCCAGGATTTAATTTCGGGGGGGGGGGCGAGCTGGGGGGTAAATACTAACCTTGAAGGGGGGTCTGAGGGGCGGCAGCCCCCCAGAAATGGGGGGTGGGGGTCTGGGGGGCGAGAGCCCCCAGCGGGGTCAAGGGGCAGAGCCCCTTGTCAGGAGGTTCCGGGGGGTAAAATGCCCCCCGGGCATAGGTGATAAAGGGGGGCAGGCATAGGTGAGAACGGTCGGGGAAGCTAGGGGGGTGGTTACCCGGGTAAATCGAATTTTGAATTCTAGGAGGGGGGTTCGGACCCCTCTAGCTTTTTAGGGGGAGTCGACCCGGGGTGCGAAATTTTGAAATCTAGAGGGGGGTCAGGTGGGGTTCGGTGTCCAAAGCAAAACAGTTTTAAACCATAATAACTTTAATAATTGTTTTTTTTTATAGGATAATACTACATTATATTGAATAAAAAGCCATATTCATGTATAAAAAGGGTGTAAAAGCATGAATATGTGATGAAAATTCACGTTTTTGGAAGAAAATTTAGTATAAAAAAGGTACCTAAAATTTTCCCGAGGGGGGAGGGGGGGTCAGATTTCAAAATCTAGAGGGGGGTCAGGGGTAAAAAATTCGGAAATTTGGGGGGAGGGGCCCCCCTAGATTTTCGTCTTGGGGGGGGGGTCCCAAAATTTCGAGGCTAGGGGGGGGTGGACCCCACCCTGCCCCCCCCCCCTTTCTCACGAAAAAGGCGTGGCCACGCGCACGCCGGTTTCGTAAATACGGCTTTACGGCATAACTAAAAAATGTGCAGTACCAACAAACTATACTCATGCTGCTGCTATGGTACAACAAGTACTAAACCTGTCCCAAAAATCAGTTCTAGAATTTCACTCGGCAAATATGGATAAAAAACAAGTTTCTAGGTCAATTATAACTTGGCAATCCTAATTTTAGGTATTAAAAAAGTGATTAAACAACTATTTAGGCAAATAAATAGTGTTTTATAGCTACAAAACGACCTTTTTTTAAGGTACATTTTATGCTGTTAAAAAATTTCCATCGGGTTTTAATCAACATAAATTATTAGTTTTTTAATTGCTAAGAAACTGGTGATTCTAAATACATTTTCACTTTCCTTCTGGTCTTTGCCGATTTTGTATGGCTGCCGTTTAAAAACGTCCCAAAATTCAGTTGTAAAAAAATCGAAATTTTTAAAAAGGCATAATTTTAAAAAAAAATGCATTATTATACAATTAAACTTAGTTTTTCGATTTTACGTATACTTAAAAGAATTAAATCTGATTGAAACTAAGCTTAAATTAGCTTTTTAAGCAAAACCAAATTGTTTGTCTGTATTTTTAGCTGTCCAGGTGATTATCAACTTTATATTTTTTTTTGTAAATTTTTAGATTCTCTGGACTTTCAGCAATATTATAACAGAGTTTTTAATTTGATTTTTTGGTTTATTAAAAAAAATTGTGTATCCTAATAAATAAATTGTCATTTTTGCCTATATTGTACCCTATATTATCTAAAATCGGGTTTTAATTACCCTACTTTTTAAAGTTTAAAATCAAAATATTCAGGTCAGAATTAATCTAGAAACATGTTTTTAATCAGTAGGTATTTGTTGGGTGAATTTAGCTAATCAATTTTTTGGGACGCGTTTAGTACCTTACCGTATGCCCATAAGTGGACAGCCTCCCGGCTTTTTTGGGGTATTTAGCTGACCCTTGAAATTTTGGGGGTGTTTCAATAAAAATTTTTGGGGTATATCCCAAATACTTTATTTTTGGCGTTTTTAGTACTGGGAGCCCCCAAATGTGGGCAGGGGGTTATACCTCCCTAAAAATCCCGATTATAGCAACAACCCTCTAAAATTTGGGGGTACCCACCCCAGACATTCTCCTAAAATTTGGGGGCTCCCAGTACTAAAAACGCTAAAAATGGGCATTTAAAGTGTACCCCATAAATAAATTTTGGGACACCCCTTCCCCCAATTTCGGGGGTTGGGTATATCCTAACCCTACCCTGCCAAAATCTGGGAGGCTGCCCACCTATGGGGCCTCCCAAATTTCAGGGGGGGGTGTCGCAGTAATCGCGATTTTTGGGGGTATAATAATTAGTGTTGTATAAAGTATTGGTTTTGGATTATTTTAAGTAAAAGTAATCTGAAAAATTTTAATTTAAGTAAAGTAAGAGTAAAAGTAATTTGTAATTTTTTTATTTAAGTAAAAGTAAAAGTTATTGGTCAAAATTGTATTTAAGTAAAAGTAAAGTATTTAAAGTAAGTAAGTAAAGTAAGTAAAAGTAAAGTATTTAAAATAAAAGTATAATAAAAGTAATTTTGGAACAGAGCAAGACACCGATTTTTGGGGCTCCAGATCTCCATTCTAAAGTTTTTAGCTAATTTTCTGTATAAATTATTATTTTAATAAGTTTTTTTAGTGAAAATAAATGGTTTTACCGTGTAAGCGGCTTAAAAATTATCCTCTGCCATTCATTCCACTCACTTAACAACAAGCTTATAGGAAATCTACCCCTTTAAATTACTTAAATTTTACTTAAATTAATTTAAGTATTTGCAGAAGAAAATCTGAATAAGAGTAAAAGTATTTGAAATTTCAAAAGTTGAGTAAGAGTAAAAGTAATTGAAATTTTAAAAGTCAAGTAAAAGTAAAAGTTATCCGAAATCTGTTACTTTTATTACTTTAAGTAAAAGTAACTTTTTACAAGACTAATAATAATTAATACCCATAGATGGGTAAAGAAGATGGGGGCCCACAAAAATCCCAATAAAAGCATAGGTGAGAAAGGGGGGCAGGGTGGGGTTCACCCCCCCCTAGCCTCGAAATTTTGGGGGCCCCCCCTAGACGAAAATCTTGGCCCCCCCCCCCCCCCCCCAAATTTCCGAAATTTTTTACCCCTGACCCCCGTCTAGATTTTGAAATCTGACCCCCCCTCGGGGAAATTTTAGGTACCTTTTTTATACTAAATTTTTTTCCAAAAACGTGAATTTTCATCACATATTCATGCTTTTACACCCTTTTTATACATGAATATGGCTTTTTATTCAATAAAATGTAGTATTACCCTATAAAAAGAACAATTATTAAAGTTATTATGGTTTAAAACTGTTTTGCTTTGGACACCGGACCCCACCTGACCCCCCTCTAGATTTCAAAATTTCGCACCCAGGGTCGACCCCCCTAAAAAGCTAAGGGGGGTCCGGACCCCCCTGGGACCCCCCTCCTAGAATTCAAAATTCGATTTACCCCAGGTAACCACCTCCCCCTAGCTTCCCTGACGGTGCTCACCTATGAATAAAAGCCGACACCCCCCTAAAATTTGGGGATACCCCAGACACACTCCCCCTAAAATTAAGGGGGTCCCACTCCCAGTACTAAAAACGCTTAAAATGGGGTATTTGAGGTATATCCCAAAAAAAATTTTAAGACACCCACCTCCCCCCGCCAAATTTCTAGGGTGGGATTGAGATATACACCTCAAAATCGGGGAGACTGCCCACTTGTGGGTAACCCAACCCCCAACCAATTCCCCTCCTCTACATGGTCGCTACTTTTCACAGAAGGAGAGGAGAGGAGCTGCATAGTTTTTGTTATACCAGATTTTTATGAATTTACAAAGGACTATACACAAATTTATGGATTTTAATGTTGTTGGCTTTAAGATCAATATAACTGAGGTTTACTAAATGAATATTTTTGCTGGTAAAATGTCCACTTAAAAAAATTTTTCCAGTTCCCCTAATTTTTAATTAAAGGAAATTCCATAGCCAACATTTGATTCAAGAGCAGCTGATCCCTCAGGAATCTGCTGAGAATATGTTATTTAAAACAAAAACGCAATTTATCATCAGCAATAAACTGTGGAACAATCTTACATTTTCCTAAGTCTAAACTATATATAAAATTATTATATAAATAAACTATAAAATTAACTGTCCGGTGATAATGCTTGGGAATAACAGCTTGGGGATCAAATGCTGGATATCAAGTTTTTGGACATCTTATATTTGCGTTCTAAAACCCTTACATTAAAGACCCACTTACGTTAAAGTTTTTTTACTGTATTAAAAATAACCCATTCACAAATACTTAAATTTATGGCGGATCAAAATAAACGCGTGACGCAATCTTTAATGGCCCACCACACCAGAACATACTCCATGAACACTGAAAATGAACAACTGCGCACCAGAGTGGCAGAGCTGGAAGAGAAATGGGATCAGCTGCTGACACAGGTACAAAAGCTGGAGAACACTGTAGAAAAGTCTAGCAGCATGGATGAAGAAGCCATCGCCAGCGTATGTGCCCAAGTCATCCAAGAGCTTTTGCAATGAATGGAGGAATGGTTAAAAAGAGCGGAAGTGTAAAAAGAGCATTCTAGCATGGCGGTTTTCGTGGGTTTGCAAAAACCACAACCAGCAATAGTGGGTTTGCAAAACCACAATTGTGAGTCAGAAACGCTCCAACAAGATTATAAAAAAGCAAGAAGCTTGGTTAAGGAAGCAATTGACAACAACACAGGAGATAATTTGGTTGTGGATTGCTTCCCCATTGGCAAAAAAATCGACCAGAAGCCAAGATTCTTGAAATTTTGTTTTTAAACTAATGGTGCCAGAAACCGGTTTGTGAGGAGTAATGAAAAACTGCGTAAGACTGAACTCTTTCCTTCCTGGGACCATTCCTTTTTCTTATATAAATAAACAATATTTTCAATTGTGCCCAAAATTCAGAAATTGGACTTTTTGCATATGATGCAAAGGTTTATACTAGTTTTTCACACTCAAATGACAATCAAATTAAATTACAAGATGATCTAAATAGAATTGCCCAATTGACCCAAGACTGGCAGCTTAATTTATCTGAAAATAAATGTGAAGTACTACATTTAAATATTTGTAAAAATGTACACAAAACGGATTATTACTTAACTATTAAGAAGCTACCTAAAAATATAAATAAACAGAAAAATATTACTGAAATGGATTATTACTTAAACAATAAGAAGTTGCCCAAAACAAATGCTTTAAAAGATCTGCTGGAAGTATATGTAACAGATGACTTAAAGTTCTCATTACATTGTCAAAAAATAGCTAGTAAAGATGTTTTAAATCTCATTCAATAGAAAATTATCCTACTGCTTACAAAAGTTTTGTACGTCCTACAATAGAGTATGCAAGCGTAGTATGGAATCCATACATAAAAAAAGATATATACAGACCTGTGCACGGTCTGAAAATGCCCCCCCCCCGTTTTATTGGAGGATTTGCCCCCCCCCCCCGGGTTTTTGTCGCCCCCCCCCCCGCCAAAAAAATGAAAAAGTACTTTAACATTATGACGCCATTTTGACCTATGATGACACCATCATTGCGATTTTTTTGCAGTTTTAGCCTATTTCAATGTACTTTAAGCCATTTTAGACCTATTTTTACCGTATTTCCGCTTTTTTTGTCCCCTTTTTCCCTTTCCCCGTCTTTTTTTCTAATTTTTTCTCCTTTTTTTCTCTTTTTTTTCTTGCCCCCCTGCTGCCCCCCCCCGTTTTATTGCCCCCCCCCCATTTCAACAAAGTTGCCCCCCCCGCGCCCCCCCCCCGTTTTGGAATCGCCCCCCGTTTTAACCCCGGGGGGGCAGTGCACAGGTCTGTATATATATTCTAGAAAAAGTTCAAGGATCTTTTACAAAGCGTGTTTTTAAAAAGTGCAATATAAAAAACACAGATTATGAAAAGAGACTAAGTATACTAAATCTTGAAACGTTGGAAAAACGCAGAGAAATATTTTATATGATTGAAACATATAAAATTCTAAACAACCATGTCAGTTTAAAAGTCAGCAAATATTTTACGCTTAACACAAATTGCACCAGAGGACCTTCAGAAAAATTAAAGTTGAACAATTCAGATTCAACTGAAGAAAATATAGTTTTTTTAACAAAGTACCAAATAAATGGAATTCTCTAAATCAGAGTCAAGTTAGCGCCAAATCTTTACATAGTTTTACAAAATCTTTACAGAATAAAGATTATAAAACCTAATAATGACGGCATTCTTCAAGTATAACCCATTTAAGTGGTCACTGGAAAGATGGATTGTTAAAACTGTACTGTTAATAAATGATAATTTATAGCCAAAAAATGACCTTTTTTGAAGGTACATTTTATTCTGTTAAGAAAAATTTTTTAATGGTGCTTTAACCAATATAAATGAATATTTGTTCGATTTCCAAGAGTTTAGCGGTTCTAAAAATATTTTTACTTTTTTCTGGTCTTCACCAATTTTGTATAGCAACCGCTTAAAAAATGTCTTAAGATTCAGTTGTGAAAAAAATTAAAATTTAAAAAATGGGATGATTAAATAAAAATGCCTCATAATACAATTTAGCTTAATTTTAAGGCTTTGCTTAGGCTTAGAAAAAATAAATCTGATTAAAAATAAGCTTAAATTAGCTTTTTAAGCAAAAACAAATTTGTTGTCCATATTTTTGGTGGTCCATGTGACTATCGAATTTATAATTTTTTTGTAAATTTTTAGGTTTTCAGGATTTTCATCAATGTTAAAACAAAGTTTTTATTTTAATTTAGCGGTTAATTAAAAATTTTTTTAACAGTAAAAATTGTGTACCCAAAATATCGACATTTTTTGTCTATATTTTACCTCATATTATCAGGTCAAAATTGACCCAGAAACATGTTTTTATTTAGTATTTGTAGCGTGGAAATCTCTAATCGATTTTTGGTACACATTTAGTACCTGTACCAATTTATTTCAAGATTTCAAGATTTAATTTTTTCTGGTAATGCATCAAGAAAACAATAAAAAACACAAACACAAATGGGATTGCAAGCCAGTTGAGTTACAAAAACTCAGAAAAAAAAACACAAAATTGAGAGAAGACCTGGCTAATTTAGACTTGCTAGAGAAAAAAATGACGAAAGCAAAGGCGGTACAGGTAGTACTAAAGGTGTACCAAAAATCGATTAGAGATCTCCACGCTACAAATAGTACATAAAAACATGTTTCTGGGTCAATTTTGACCTGAAAATCTCGTTTTTAAACTTTACAAAATGATTCTTGATAATATGGGGTAAAATATAGGCAAAAAATGTCAATATAGGCAAACTTCGGGAGCTTAGAGAACAGAACCCAAGAAAAGAAGGTTTCACTTTGGTATTCTGCTGATGGTGATCCCTTTTTGTTCGACATCACTCTCAAGGCTCCCCTAAATGTTTCAAAATAGGATATTGTGCGACTAAATTATCATTGTTGTAGTAAACTAAAACTTATACCTAGTATAAAAATTTTGTGTATGAATACAAGAAGCCTAGCTAACTCCTTAGATGAGCTAGATGTTCTGATTTCAGGAGACGATTGTGCCTATGGTGATATTGATATCTGCTTTATTTGTGAGACATGGCTCACTGAAACAACCACTGACCAAATGATTTTAAAAAACAGAAAATTTAATGTTTATCAAAAGGATTGACAGCAGCGGCGGGGAGGTGGAGTAGTTCTATTGCTTAAAAATATTTTTAGAGTAGTTGAAGTTGAAATGATGGAAAAGTACAATGCAATAGAACTAGTAGCGGTTGACATTTTTCTACAAAAATCATCTAAACTGAGATTCATTGGTATTTATAGAGAACCTAGTACTAGCAAAGAAAAAGACAATCTAATATTTGAGCTAATCAGGAACTTAACAGAAAACTTTGTATGAACCATTGTTTTTACTGGAGATTTCAATCTGCCAGGGGTAGATTGGTCTTCAAATAAAATAACTTCAAACACGCAAAATGAAAATAATTGGTTTGAGTTTCTTATTGAGCTAGGTATGTATCAGCTTGTTTCACAACCAACTCGTGGGAATAATTATCTGGATCTTTTGATTACAAACGATAGAGAAATTTTCAATAATGTCACTGTTGCGCCCAGTTTTTCACAATCAGACCATGACACCATTTTATCTGAAATTAATCTTAAATTATTTGACAGTCCTAAAAATAAGATTCAAAACTACATACCTGATTTTTTAAAAGCAGATTATGATATGCTAAGTTTATACTTATCTACAATCAACTGGAAAATATTATTTGAGGAATGTGGCACAGTAGAAAATGCTTGGCAGAGATTCAAGGATATTTTGTTGTTAGGAATCAATAGACATGCACATGTCCCTGGAAAAAAATTATTTACAAACAAAAAAAATTGTACAATATCCAATACAAATAAGAAAACTACGAAATCGAAAGAAAAACCTTTGGCATAAGCGTAATATTGATGAAAAATCAAGATCAGAGTACAAAAAAATTTGCAAAGTATACAAAAATAAAGTTATGGGAGTTTAAACAATTTTTATAAATTTGTTAATAGTAAAATCAAAACAAAACAAACTATCCCACCAATTAAAAGAGACAATGGGACATTTGTAACTGAAGACTTTGAAAAAGTTGAACTTTTTGGAAATTATTTTGCTTCTGTTTTTACTGATGATGATAATACTTTGCCAAATTTTAATCCACCAAACATTGGACAGTTGGACAACATGGCATTTACCACAAAAAAGGTATTTAAGGCCCTTAAAAAGCTCCCAAACAAATTGTCTCGAACACCTGACTGTTTTCCAGCTTACTTTTTAAAACGCTTGGCTAAAGTTATTGCTGAAACTTTGGCAATAATCTTTCAGATGTCTTTTGATTTTGGAGAATTACCACTTGATTGGAAAATAGCTTTATTAAACTTACTGTTTAAAAAAGGCACTAAAAGCCTAAAAGAAAATTATTGTCCAATTTCACTTACATCTTTTTCTTGTAAACTAATGGAACAGCTTGTCAAAGAAGAACTGCTTGTCTTTTTCCATATCATTTTGTCAAGGTTTCAACATGGTTTTAAGGCAAAAAGTTCTACAATAACACAGCTGTTGGAAACTTTTAATAAGTGGACGCTAGCACTAAAAGATAAATTTCTAATTGATGTCATTTACTTGGATTTTGCCAAGGCCTTTGACACCATGTCACATCAAAAATTGTTATATAAGCTAGAAAAATATGGTGTTTCTGGTAAATTTTTAAAATGGATAAAAGAATTTTTAGTTGGGCGGGAAATTAAAGTTGTAATTAATAACTCAGTATCCAAATTATTTCCTGTAAGAAGTTCAGTTCCTCAGGGTTCTGTTTTAGGTCCATTTTTATTTTTGGTATATATTAATGATATTGTTGATTGTGTTAAGTTCTCACAAATTAGACTCTTTGCAGATGATATAAAGTTGTTTGTAAAATCATCTAAAGATTACCACATTCAAACCTTGAGACTTCAGCAAGATTTAGATAGAATACACAGCTGATCACAAGACTGGCAACTGCAGTTATCTAATCACAAATGTGAAGTTCTTCATATTCGAAATCATAGCAAAGAGTTAATTTGTAAATATAAGCTTGGTAATAACGTACTTGCAACTACAAAATTGGTGCTTGACCTAGGTGTTTATATATCCCATGATATGAAATTCTCTAAACACTGTGAAATCACAGCAAAAAAAGCTATGAGAGTGACATCACTAATTTTTAGAACATTCAATTCAAACTCTAGAAATAATTTTCTCAGAGCATATAAGTCCTATGTTAGACCAATTCTGGAGTATGCTAGTGCAGTTTGGAACCCTTATTTACAAAAGGATATAAACATTTTGGAAAAAGTGCAACAAAATTTCACTAGACGTTTGTTTTATAAATGCAAGTTGTTACCTGTTGGTTATGAACATAGACTGAATTACCTAAGTTTAGAAAGATTAAAGGATCGAAGAGACAAAATTGATTTATATGATTGCTTTAAAATTATACATTGCTTAAACAATTTGCAAGTCAATGATTTTTTTAAGTTTAACCTGCAGCCCACCCGTGACCATCCATTTAAATTGGGAATGGAAGACTGCCGAATTAATGCAAGGAAATTTTCTTTTACAAATAGGGTTGTTACACCTTGGAACAATCTACTCCCATCTCAAGTAACTGTCGATTCTTTGGATGCATTCAAGAAAAGTTTTAAAACTGACTTAAATAAGCGCTTTTTTTGAGCCTTTAAAGTCATATCAGATAGCTATGTTCATTGATAATTAGTTACAATTGTGATTCATATTGGCGGCAAATAAGTCGCAGATTTGATGTTGTTGATGAAAAAAAAAGAAAAAAAAATAGAAAAAGAGAGAAAAAACAGATGAAAAATGAAAAAACACAATGAAATGATGAAAACAGAACAATTAAACTATGCATAAACTATGCTTAGTATAATATTAATTCTGTTATCTGATCATTAATAAAAAATAATAATATTTTGGGTACACAATTTTTACTGTTAAGAAAAATTTTTGGCTATAAATTATCATTTATTATCTTAAAGGGTAGTTTAATTAAAAATATATAATATACCGAAAAATGTGCCACTCCTATATGAAAAAGTACGGAAAAATATGCCATTATAATGAGCCTCTCCATTTAAATGGCACTTTCCATTAAAATAGCATAGTAGTCATTTTAATTCGGCGAGTTAAAATGGAGGGAAGCCATTATAATAGCCGTTTATTCATTTAATTTCACTTTATATATACTCACAAGTGTAAACCTGTCCGGGCCGCACGAGTTTTACCGTGTTGGACAGAATTAAACTAACACGAGAAAACTCGTGCGGCCCGGACAGTTTTACACTTGTGACTGTATTATGGCGTCATAATAGGTCAAAAATAGCGTTGGAATTTTTGGGTACTTTTTTGGGCACAGCCACTAATATTCCGAGGGGATTTCCAGACCCTGCACAGGTATGTTTAAATCGAACGCGGTGAAGTGATATACAAAATAATTCTATAATATTTGATTTTAAGTTTATATAAATATAATTTTATATAAATATATATATTTATGGTAAATAATACTTACTACTAAAAATGTATTTTTGGTGCTACTGCTAAGTAATGATTTTTATTATCAAACATTGTTAAAATAAAACTTAAACTTACATCAGGGTCGGTCAAATTGAATTTTAGGACGCGTATGGGAATCATACCTTTTTGGTTTAATCACTTTTTAATGCCCAAGATTAAGATCCCAAGGTCAAAATTGACCTAGAAACATGTTTTTTATTTATGTTTGTTAGGTAAAATTTTCAAACTGAGTTTTGGTACACGTTTAGTACTTGTACCAAATAAATTATTAAAACTAATTTTGTGTAGTGTCCATACCTGTTTTGTCAGGAAGTGCTGGTAAATATGTCGGTAGCATAGCGACTGAGTCGCCACCTCTTGGTGCATTATGTGAGAGACCATGCTGCATTTCTTTCAGCATTTGTTCGGAGATTTCACTTAATTTGGACTCCTCGATACGGAGTTGCGCCAGAATTTTCTGAACGGGATCGGGAAGAAGCATGGTTTTGTTTAACTTATATACTGAAATACAAACAAATCAAGAGCAAATAACACTTATTATGTTGAAATAATGTATGCAACCATCAAAATCATTCAGTTAGAATGAAATATATTTAATTATTTCTATTAAATGGACGGACGGACAGCGTTTTCAAAATTTAATTCACCAGCACGAATTTTTGTATTTGGATTAATACAACGTACGATTTACACATTAGTAATATTTTACTCACCAGCTCAAATTAAAATTTGTCTATGTTCGCTTTCGTATTTTATATTACGGCTTTTGTGGAACTTAATTTTCATGGTAACTCACACGAAACATAATTTTATTCTGTGTATTACGCGACCCAGTTGAGGTTCTTGTATGATCGGATGAAATTAAATTGAAAAATATGTGAAAATTTTATAATCTTTAAAAATCGTAAAATCGAAATTTTTTTCACTAAAATATTAAGGTTGGATTTTCGAATCAAAATTAAAAATTTAAATGTTCGTTTAATCAAACAATCGAGAACATACAAACCACAATAAAAATTTGGTTTATACATAGTTGTGCAGTGCAGTTGTTTGATCCCATGTTTGTAATTAATAAACCAATGAATTGGGGACACTTCGCTCCGGATACTTTTCTTCCGACCCACTTCGCTCCCGGTCCATTTCACTCCCGGCCCACTTCGCTCCTACTTTTTGGAGCGAAGTGGACCGGGAGTGAAATGGACCGGGAGCGGAGTGGCTTTCATTAAAATAAAAAAATAATGACAGTAAAGTGGGTTGGGAGCGAAATGGCCGGGAGTGAAATGACTCTCATTAAAATCAAAATGTGAATTAGGAGTAGTGTTGTAAAAAGTATTGAATTTGAATTATTTTAAGTAAAAGTAAAAGTAATTCGAAAAATTTTAATTTAAGTAAGGTAAGAGTAAAAGTAATTTGTGATTTTTTAATTTAAGTAAAGTAAAAGTAAAAGTAATTGTCAAAATTGTATTTAAGTAAAGTAAAAGTAAAAGTAAGACCAATTTTTTTAAGTAAAAGTAAGAGTAAAAGTATAATAAAAGTAATTTTGAAACGAAGAAAAACACCGGTTATTGGAGCTCCATAGCTGCGTTCTAAAGATTTTTGCTTATTTTATGTATAAATTGTCATTTTAATAACATTTTTAGTCAAAATAAATGGTTTTAGCGTATTAGCGGCTTAAAAAATTATCTTCAGCCATTCACTTTACAACAAGCTCATACGGAATCTACCCATTAAAATTACTTAAATTTTACTTAAATTAATTTAAGTATTTGCCGTGGAAAATCCGAGTAAGAGTAAAAGTAAAAGTATTTGAAATTTCAAAAGTCGAGTAAGAGTAAAAGTAAAAGTAATTGAAATTTCAAAAGTCGAGTAAAAGTAAAAGTAAAAGTAATCCAAAATCCAATACTTTTATTATTTTAAGTAAAAGTAAAAGTAACTTTTTACAACACTAATTAGGAGCCAAGTGGGTTGGGAGCGAAATGGGTTGGGAGCGAAGTGGGCCCAATTACATAAATAATAAATTTGCAAAAATTTGCTGGGAGCGAAGTAAGTCAGGAGCAAAGTGGCATTGGAGCAAATTGGGCCAGGAGCAAAGTGGTTAGGGAACAAAACGGGCCTAGAGCGAAACGGCCCGGGAACAATGTGGGTCGGGGCGAAGTACCGGAGTGAAATGTGCCGTTCCCTAAACCAATATTAAGGAGGAACACTGCTTTTAGAACGTTGGAATAATAATAATAACAATAATAATAGTAGTGATAAGAAAGAGATAGACGTGAAGAATAAAATAGACTGTCGCTTTAGACTACAGGAAATCTCAACGGGGATGCTCTATTTGTTTGCTGGATTAGAAAAGGCCCCCCATGAAGTAACCACTCAAATGACGAGAATTTGACGTCACTTTATCAGCCAATTTGATTTCACGTCAGGATTTTAAGGACCCTATAGTATTCGTGATCAAGTGTCAGGATATAGTATTCGTGATCACGTCATATATGTTTTATGGTTGTGTTTATATAGTTGGGGGGAGCTGCTTTAGCCAATTAGCGCTATTGAAAAACATTGATCTCTAATGAACGTAGAGATCTACAATTTTTCCCAAGCGCTAATTATCTGAAAATGATTCTATAACGCCATAATTCTGTAAAAATTTTTAACACGGAACAACTTCCGTTTAAATGGAAGAGTTTTGACCATCGTGTTCGATTTTTTACGGAGTATTTGTTTGTATATCTTATTTTTCTAGTAATCTTTCCGTCAGTGTCGTGGCGAAATGGGTAAAGGTGTTTTCATTTTGACAGAAGTGGTTTAGAGATCAAAACCCCATAAAACCATTTTTTTAATATTTAAATTTAATTTTAATAATTTTTATGAGTTTTAAAACTTACATTTAATAAATTTTTATGAGTTTTTGAATTGATTTACATAAATTTAAAACAAAAACATCATTTGTTTCATGTTTTTTGTCGATTTTTAAAATTTATTTGTCGTTTGAATAATCGAAAATATTATAATACTTGTAACTGCAATAATACAAAAACAATTTTCATGTAAGTTAAAAGGGTAATTTTTGCTTTGTATTGCAATCAATCAAAGTTATATAAAAATAAAGCATGGTTGGCACCTAGCTGATTGATCGTTTCATATTTTGCAAGATGCCCAGCTTAAGTTAGGGATGGTAAGGCCATTATTGAGGTAGTAAACGCTTCACGTTTGCCCATTAAAATCCATAAGGAAATGGTTGGTTGGAAGGGGTTACCTCGGAACAGTAGCTTCTCAAGGGGCATGTTTAAAAGGCACAATACTAATTTTGACAATATTGAACGACTGAAACGTCAGAAGGGTTACTATTACCAAAGTTTGACCCTGTGAAAAAGTTGAGTTATTAGATAGCGATTTGAGTAAAGATCAAAAGAAACATCGCTGTTTCCGAAATACGCAGTGCAGAATTAACAAAAAGCACCTTATGATTGAAATGTCTGTAAAAGGAATCTGCAGTGGGTTCTAAAGTTTTGAAGTGGAAGACCCCAGTTAGGAAAGCGGATTCACAACTGAAATTTAACTCGCTTTTGAAAGGCCGTGTGTTATTTAAAAATTTAACGAAATTCAGGGCAATGTTTTTGAGTGAGGTTAAATTATTAGATCGTCATTATGTTAATTTTTGCAGATTAAAACTTTTTTACGAGCGAAGCGAAATCCCAACTTTTTGAGTAAAAATGACGTGGAAACCACTGATAAAAATTAGTTTGGAAAGAAATTCACAAAAAAATGTTAAATTTGGGGTTAAAAATTCGCTGGACGTTTTTTACAAAAATAAAACTTCACACAACCTAGTCCCTGACATTTCCAAGGTCTGGTTGTTAAAAATTCGAAGTTTTATAAGTGACAAAATGATAAAAAGATCGTTAGTGGACAGCAGAGGGTACCTCCCCCACCCACCCCTAATACCTATTACAGTGTGTATGAGCAGATCGTTTTAAAACAGTTGCCCAGAATAGATGTAATAGAGTAAAGTTTTAGGTAGAAATCACGGGTGGAGCAGTAACGGTCCTGCAAATGCGGGCAGTCGGGGCACAAGCGGTGTCCTGTGCACAGCAGGAGTTTCAAAGTCCCCGGGCCGTTGCACGGCCGTTTTAGCGCAAGCGAGATGCTCGCTGGGCATCTAATATGCCCCTGTGGGGCCTAGCACCCAGCCATTTAATTAGACTGGTACAAGAGGCCGGTACGGTGGTGTCACCGCCAGCAGCAGCTCCGGCAGTCAGTCAGACGCCGTAGAACATCCATGAAGCACAAGCGCCGAACTTTGGAAGCGCTTTAGAGGATTCAGAAGTCCCTCAGGAGAGTTAAAGAGTTTTGTTAAAAAACTTTGTAAGTTTTAGTCATAAAGACGCATTTATTTTCAATATCGAGCGCGTTTTTGGTGCACTCACTAACCAGTTTTGTATCTTTCGGTTCACTGAGTGCTGACCATAAATAAAACCCTGTAAACGTTAACTTGGAATTTTTCTTACACCTTGGTTTCCGGTTTAGAGTGAAAATATAGCAAAGGCCAAATTTTCACCTGAGGGGGTGGGAGGTGTGAAGAAGGTGTAAAAAATAACTTTAACGTAAAGTAAATTCCCGTAATTTTTAATTAATAATATTCTTTTTATTTTAAGGAAAACTTCGAGTGATATTTATTTTGTTATTTATATTGTTATTTGGTTTTGTAAGTAATCCCCCAGGCGCTAAATTTAACCCCCTCCCCCAGTGAAATTTGACCCCCCAGGGGGCTAAACTTGACCCCCGGGGGTTAAATTTTGTCACAGCAATGCACGGATAAGGATTAAATTTAATGCATAGTGATAGATTCGTTGTTATGTATTCTTGATCATACGGAACGTAACGTACAATATAATGCGCCGAATCCTTGCTCAATCAAATAAACTGAAATCGTATGTATTAATATTCCGTCGCGCGCTGCTGTTTGTTTACTACCACGAATGTATTTGTTCAGTGATATTCGCGGATGCATTTTGAAACCCTCTCTATTAAACACTATATTTGGTTCTGACGACCTTGAGCGCCGACTATAACATCTGCTCCTCTCTTTTTGATTCCCATGGAGCAAAACATGTAGCCGCAAATCACACACTACCCACCATTTGAAGGCCCTAACAATTCTAATGTGATTATCAAATTTTGTCGCCTGTGTTTTGTTTCATTTTACAACTGTAAATTAAATGTAACTAAAAAACACGTCAAGATTTTAGAAACCCTCAAAATGTCATATACTGTTCGTGATCACGTCATATATTTTTTGCTCCTGTGAATGGTTGTGAGGAGCTATTTAAACTAATTAGCGCTTAGAAAAAAAATTGATCTCCAATGAATGAGAGATCTACATTTTTTCCCAAGCGCTAATTGGCTAAAAGAGATTCTATAACGTCATAACTTTGTGAATATATAATTGATATTATCAATGCTAGAATACAAATTTATGACTAAACAAAAAAATTTTAACATTGCAAAAAATTTAAAGTATGTTTTCCGGTATATTGATGATCTGTGCGCTGTTAATAATTAAACTTTTATGGATATCTGCTAGAAAATATATCCTTTACAACTACCGCTAAATGAAACTACCACGTGTCGTAAAAAATGTGCTTATTTGGATATTCAAATGGAAGTACATCGCAAAGACAATTGAAAACAGAAATCTATAACAAAACAGATGATTTTAGTTTCAATGTAGTTCGGTTTGTAAATTATGAAAGTAATTTATCAGAATCAGTCGGATTCAATACAATTTATTCTCAATTAATAGGTATTGCGAGAATTAGTAGTGAAATTGAAAGGTTTACAAAAAGAGTTATTGAGATTTATAAAATATTTCAGCTAAAAGACTTTCCAAAAAAAAAACATTTAATTAGTTTGTTTAAAAAATTTGTTAACAAACATAAATTTTTGGTTTATAAATTTTCACTTACAAACAAAAAAATATACCAACAAATTTTTTTCAAATAATTTATTTTAGTTACAGTTTGTACAAAATTACTCAATAGTATTTTAACAGTTTCGCTATGTTTATTTCACCATTAACTGTTTTTTGCAGTGTTATGCTGCACCTGGAGTAATCCAGGATGTTCAGTTTTTATTAAACCATAGCAATTAAGCTGTCCCTGGAGTTTTCCAGGATGCCTTATTATGGTGGCTTAATGCTACACCTGGAGCAATCCAAGATGTTTAGTGTTTAGTAAAGTTTTTTAAAAAAATTTTGGTTTTAAAGTTTATTTTAATAACCGTAGCTAATTAAGCTGCCCCTGGAGTTTTCCAGGATGCCTTATCATGATGGCTTAATGCTACACCTGGAAAAATCCAGGATTTTTAGTGTTTAGTAATTTTTTTTCAAAACTTTGGGTTTTAAAATTTAAATTTAATAACTGTAGCTCTTTAAGCTGCCCCTGGAGTTTTCTGAGATGCCTTATTATGGTGGCTTAATGCTACACCTGGAGAAATTCAAGATGTTTAGTGTTTAGTAAAGTTTTTGTAAAAAAAATTTTGGTTTTTAAAATATAAATTTAATAACCGTAGCTATTTAAGCTGCCCAACTAAACATTTAAGTTCAGTGATGGTTTTCTGGAGCAGTGCCTTATTATGTGACAGTGCTCCTTTAATGCTACACCTGGAGCAATCCAGGATGTTTAGTGTTTAATTATTGCTTCTTATTTCTCATTTTTAATTATGAAAATTTTAATCAAAACTATTTATAATAAAATTTTGTGAACAAAACAATAACTCCAAATAGTAATCCAGCATGTTTAGTGTTTAGGTCTATGATTATTATTTCTTATCTTTTAATTATAGTAATTTTTTGTCAAAAGCATAATTAATTTTTGAGCAAAACATGACCTTAAATATACTTAAAATAGTAATCTAAAATTTTAAAAAAACATTAACCAATCAAAAATAAAAAACACAAAACAGTAATTTACTTAAAATAATATAAAAACAATTTAAAATAAACCCAACTCAATCATTTTGTTAATTAAAAAACCCCAAAAATGTTAAATTTAGCTTGTGACATAAAGTTTCCAAACAATTCTACACTCAGTGGTATAATTGCAGGTGTGCCTGGTAAAACAATTTTACACTCTGTGGTATAATTGCAGGTGTGTCTGGTAATTACAATGGATTATGGGCTCATAAATGCTCTTTATTACATGTCATAATTACTATATAAAGCGGCAAAAATCACAACAATTTATTTTAGTTTCTTCTGTTTTAATATTTAAAGTTAATGTTTTTTATTGGTTATAATGTTTTGCATGTTGTTTGTAAATTTGCTTATTGGTTATTTATTTTATTTATTTATTAATTATTTGTACGGTATAAGATACAGAAGTAACAATTATACACTAATGCACAAATTATTTACATATGGTAAAAAGAAACAAGATAAAATGGCTTGCATTTTTACATACAGTCAAGTAAACATATGATTTATTGATTTTTTTTTGAGTGACAGGCGAAATACTATATTTTTTGATCCCACTTTGAAAACATTGAATTCAAAATGTTTGACAAATTGTTGAAGGATTTCAGTTTTTAATTTGTTTTAAAAAATTTTGACATTTTTGGACGTTACAATATCATTATTTAAAGAATTCGAATTAGGGATTACGCGACTAGCATAAAAATATTTGTAAATGTCACATTTTGCTTTTGGAACCACAAGCTTTTTGCTATGACCCCTAGTGTGCAAATTGTTGGAAAATTTGAAAAAGTCAAAGTTGTTCACATCCACAAGTTTGTTTACAATTTTGAAACACTGAAATAAATCAGTTCGAATTCTACGCATTTCTAGGCTTTCAAGAGCAAGGTCTTTTAGGCGTTGGTTGTAACTAGGTTTAGCTTGCAAACACCTAGCATATAGTTTACAGGAAAAATACCTTTGAACTTGTTCTATTTTAGAGATATGTTTTTTTAAATATGCTGACCAAACAGTTGTTTCGTACTCTAGCAAAAGTCTCAAAAATGTTGTGTAGGCGCGGACTAAAATATTTTTATTTTTCGTTGAAAATACTCAAAAAATTAGTGAGAGTCTGGCAAATGTTTTTTAGCAATATTATTACAGTGATATGTTGACTTTAAGTTTTTACAGAAAATTATACCTAAGTCGTTAATTTGGTCTACATTTTCAAGAGGTCTTCTATCTAGCTCAAAAATTTCATTTTTTAGGCTATTTCCAATTGTAAATGTTTTACATTTTTTGTACGTTATGTATATATATAATTGTGTTGCTAGGCTTGGTGGTCTTACTGACGAGTGCAACACCAAGCGCGTGAAAGACTAATGCATGAAACGCCAACTGGAAGCTGCTGGGGACAAGGAGCTTTACGTCAATTCATTTTAATCGGTATTGCATCCTTGACTTTCAGTGGATTCCAATATGCAGCAGTGTGGAGTTTTTTGTTTGCTTAATTGTTGTTTTGAAATCGCAGGCAAGCAATGAGTTTACATTTGTTTGTACTATTTGAGATAGTGGTTATGTATAAGGTAATAATATTTTATTTTTAGCTTCAACCTATTCAGCTTAAAATCACAGGCTGTTCATATAAGCTGTTATAACGCGTTTCATAGTCGCCTTAAAAAGCTTATGTGACAGTTCTGGGGATTATTTCATCATGGGATCTTTTATAACTTGCTGATGTGGATATAAAAAGACAAAGCACAGTATATAAAAATGTGCCTGCTTTTTATCTTCCGTTTAGAAAGTTTGCTATCAAAAAATGGAACAACATGTAGCTTTAACAAAAATTTTATTTTATACAAGACCTAAATAACAGTGACAAAATAAGACTATACTTAAAATTTTAGGGAATAAAACTATCAAAATGAGAATAAAGTCCACTAAATCTAGGTTTTTTAAATATAGAAGTACAAAAACTTATCATTTTCTTTAGAAATTAATAAATCTAAAAATGGCAAACGCCATTAGATTCTTTTTCAACAGTGAACTCAATTGAAACATGCTATTTATTTAAATACTCAAAAAAATTCAGATACATGACTCTCAGATTCAAATAAAATAAAATAGTCATCAACATAATGGCGGTAAAACAATGGTTTGAAATCAGAAGAACAATTCACAAGCCATTTTTCTAAATGATAAGATAAAAAAACATTAGCCAAGACTGGGCCTAGTGGGGATCCCATGGCGACACCATAGATTTGACGTTTAAGAGAACAATTAAAAAGGAAAACAGAGTTGTCAACAGCCAGTTTGATATAACGTACAAGATTATGTTTGTAGATAAAACCACTGGGGCAATTAGCTTTTCCAAAAAGTTTGTTAGCACAAATATTGACTGTTTTATCCAATAAAATGTCAATAAAAAGTGATTTAAAATCGTTTCTAGCCATAAAAATCTTGTTTGAAGAATTTGTACACTGCAATTTTTTTTAGCAAAAGAAAAAAGAATATTTAACTGTGCATTGATTTATACAATGAGGAGACAAAACCGAAACTAAAAATTTTTTTGCTAGGTAAAACTTTGTTATGGACGATTAAATTGGACAAGGTCACCTTCTTTGTGAACCTTTGCTAACCCTTACATTTTTCCTGGCAGTAATCCTAAAGGAGCAATATCATTAGAAACATTTTCAGATATGATTTTTCCAACGTTTAAATTCCAACAGTGAAGATCAAATTTTAGTTTCCTGATTAGATATAAAATTAAAACGTCCATCAATAGAAGAATTTGTAATGGCTTTTAAATCAATTTCTGAAAATTTTATTTTATCTGATAAAATATAATACTTTTTGTTGTTATAAGATAAACGGTGCAATAAAACATATGAGTTTCCTGTATCTGATTTTTGAATAATTAGACCTTTATTATTTTGTAAATCTTTGATAGCATTTAATTCAAAAAAACAATAAAACGTTTTGACGATAAAACGTTTTGACACAACTGACGATAAAATGTTTTTAGGTTGAAATTCATTATTTTGATAATACGAAGACATAGCTTTATGTTTGATACTGGTCCTAAGCAGATCTTGACTTCCATAAATAATTGGCAATTTACCGGCTTTAGCTGCTTTATCAGTCTGTTTGTAAATTGCCAATTATTTATAGAATTCAAGATCGGCAGCCAAACATGATCTTGAACGTTTTACCAAAGTACCTGTTGACAACTCTGTTTTCCTTTTTAATTCTTCACTTTATCGTCAAATCAATGGTGTCGCTTTGGAATTCCCACTAGGTGCAGTCTTATCCAACCCTTTTTTTATCTTATCATGAAGAAAAATGGCTTGATAATTGTCCGTCTGATTTCAAACCATTGTTTTGCCGCCGTTATGTTGATCACTGTTATAGTCTATTTGAATCTGAGAGTCATGTATCCAAATTTCTTGAGTATTTAAATAAACAGCATGTTTCAATTGAGTTTACTGTTGAGAAAAAATCTAATGCCATTTTACCATTTTTAGATTTATTAATTTCTAAAAAAATGATAAGTTTTGTACTTCTATATATAGAAAACCTAGTTTTTGTGGAGCTTATACTCATTTTGATAGTTTTATTCCCAAAACTTATGGTATGGTATGGTCTTGTTTTATTATTGTGATTTAGGTCTAAAATGTTGTGATGTTTCTATCTTGTAAAGTATGGTCTTGTTTTATTATTGTGATTTAAGTCTAAAATGTTGTGCTGTTTCTATCTTAAGTTTCATCTTGAACTACAGGTATTAAAAAAGTTTTTAATAAAAAAATGATTATTCTATGTGTTTTATTGATTTTTGTAGTGAGTTTAAGTTAGTTTAATCCTAAGTTAAAAGAAAGTTTGTGTATTCAAAAAGAAAAGCTGTTTAAATAAAAACATTGCTAATATTGACTTGGCATTGTTTTAAGTTAAGAGTTGGATATTATTTTATATTAGGATAGGACATAATTTTAATTCGATTTGTGATCGATTTTATCTGAATATTTTACCTTTTGTATTAATGTTTCATGAGTTGTATATAGGTAATATATTTTTTTAGTTTTTTTTATGTAACCCCGTGCAGTTCTATTCTACCGTCTTTGTGTTTTTTTATCTTTCTTTGTCATGTTTTTATACTTTTTACTGTATTCATATATTATCTTCTGCTTTTTTCCTTCCATTTTTTTATATTTTTCTTGTTTATTTTCTTGTTACTATATTCTTCTCTTGTAATATGTGTCTTGAAGGTACTATCTTGTAGCGGGGGAGATGGCCTTAGTAGCCTTTGGTAAAGACCCGGTTAAAAGTTCTCATTTTTAAGTCCCAAAAAGGGCACTTTTCAGGTTAACAACAGTATCGTCTTTTATAAAATGGGCCAAAAATAGTATTAAAAATTCGTAAAAAGGTATTAAATAATGTTAAAACATTCATTAGGTTTTTAAAAGGGTTGTTTCGCCTCCCTCCCCGCCTCAGAGTCGGTTTTATAGCTGGGTTTTTAATCAGCCGTCTTGAGCCGTTATGTCAAAAACTCAAGGCATCTGTTTTTGTCTTTACCATTGTAATTATGTAGGCGCGCTCTCAATTGGGGGCCGTGTGCTACACCCTATTAAAATCAAAACGTGCATCGCACTGGCAGAAATAAATCACTAAAAACCACCATTGTGCCACCAAAATGAGACATATAAGGTTCCTCATTTTTGCAGAGGAGCACACCCCAGAGATTTTCCTGATCCATATTTAATTTATTTATAATAATTTTTGTTTTAAAATTTCGAATGCTGGCTGACCTGACCTGATGCCGCTTGACTATTACATACATTTTGAATGAAAACCCAATAATGACAACCTCAAACCGTGGGTCGTTATCTAAATCTTAGGAAATAGGTAGAAATAAGCCCTCAAACCTCAAACCCTCAAGGGAGAGCGGTTTTAATCATAAGTATTCATTTAGTAAAAGTATATTATTTATGAAATGGCTGGTGCATGCCCGCTTTACTCTTAGTGTTGTTTAAAATGTGCAGCTTTGTTGTTTATTTGTGTAACAAAATAGTAGCCATAAAGCTTCTTCTTAATTATTATTAAAAAGTAAAAGCATGGCAGATGACTCCCAACCACCCAAGACCATAGATCCTGAACAGTTGAATTGGGTTACCCAGGAATTTTTACAGTCTCTTTAGTCGACTGACGCACAATCACCAGGGGCGAGTGGACCCAGTGATGGGGATGGGGAAGCTGACTCGCCTGTAAATGCCCAAAAAAAAACTAGACGGGGAGGCGGTACTCTCTTTCAAATTATTGACGTCAAATGAAAACATATTCCCAGAGCAGGAAAATCCAGGAGCGGTTCCTTGAGACATACAAGATCTGGTGGGATGCTTGGGTGCCCTTGACAAACAGATATGTTGACAGTAAGAATAAATAAAAGATTAGATCAACACTTAGCAGATCAGCAGCAAAAAAGGAAGCGATGGGGGGGCAGCAGCTGCAGCAGTGCAAAACATTTTAAGTTAGTTACCTGAGGAGGGTGCCAGGCCACTTGGCGACCTGAGCACCCCTGATAACCAGACAAGTACCACTGGAAAGGAAAGGAGAAGGAAAGCTGCAATACCCATGGTCTTTGCAGAACCTGAGGATGTGGCAGTTCAGATGAAAGCCGCCCCTCTGGTAGATGTTAGTGGGTCACAGTATTATCAGAACACCAACAAGATAGTAACCAACTTACCTCCTCTGGATACTAAATCGAGAGAGGTGTGGTTACATCAACCAGCAGTTATTCAAGAGGAACAAGCCGCGACTGCTAACCAGAAGGCTCCTGGGACAGACATGGCTAGGCTAATAGAGATACTTAAAAAAAGAAAGAAAAACAGCAAGAAAAAGAAAGAAGAAAAAAGAAAAAGAGGTGAATCTCCGCCTCCTGCCCAGGTGAAAAAGATAAAAATTGAAAGCAACAATGAGGACAAAGAATTAGACCTAGAAAAAATAGAACAGTAACCGAATGGAATAGAACACTAGAACCGGAAAAATGGGGCACGAGTCTCCTCAATAAAAACCAACTTGAGTCAAATTCTATGGATTAAATTAACCAAGTTCACTTGGCAGAAATCATCTGTTCCTTTCAGTATGTAGCTTAAAAAGTTTAATCAGGTTATAAGTTACACTGGTGTACCTCTTTGGCACAGAGTTCATTACTTTCCGCCACTGCTTAGTGGAATCGCTGAGAACTCTTATGAGGCATTGAGGACTGAGGCTCTTATCTCAGTCCAGAAACAAGATGACTATGATGACTATGATTTACTGACAGAAAGCTTACTTTGTAAGTTAACTGTGGCTGACTAGCTACATAGCCAAGTAAAGCTTGCGGGTGAGTCCATGGAGTATTACTTCACTAAGATCTCTCAGTTGGTCCAGGTAGCCTTTCCAACGGAAAGGTATAATCCTCACCAAAGAGAAGAGAACCAAATGCGATACTTGGTGGAGTATTACAACCAATAAGGGACCAGTTCGGTATAAAGGACCAACCCTCGACATTTGACAACACCATAAAATATACAGTTAGGGCTAATGACGTGATAATGGCCAAAAAAAATAAAAACGCAGTAATGGCTTATGGAGGTCCAGCCAAGAATGATGAAGAAGAAGAAGAAGAGAAGGAGCCGAGGCCATCCAAAAACAGTCGCCAAAGAAAGAAACAGAGTAAGTCAAAACCTAAAGCGCCTGTGTCCAAGGACCTGCGGGCTACAAAAAGCAAAGGTGACTTGAGTACTAAGCAAGGGGCTGAACCGGCTCTGCCGGCTAAGTGGATCAAAATGGACTGCTGGACGGCTAGTGGTCAGCCTATTTGTGACTATTGTAAGAAACCGGGAGATTATGCGTGCAATTTGTTGTCACGCCTTAGGGATATGCAGAAGGGTAGATATCCTCATGGGTAGAGGGGGTCCTGAGGGGATTATTTCAATAAAATCAAACCTGTGGTGCGGCAGGACTTATGGAGGTCCTCCTTCTCCACACGACTTGGGACCCTACCTCCCCCAGGGGACTACCTACTACCACAGAACGCGCCGTACAGGAACAATTATGATAATTATGGCTACAATAATCATAAATTACAGGTCTAATGATGTGGGACAAAATGTTGGTAATAATAATAATGCCGCTACGAACCCCCCCTAAATCTCTACCTAACACTTGTGATGCGGTACTTACCACAACCGGGGTAAAAGAGTTATCATCATTGGAGATTTTGACATTCACAGGGTCCACATTGACCCATAGTATGGCTATGACGCATAAACATACCATGTTGTTCAAAGCCGAGGAAGAAGAGGATGAGCTCAAGGCTCCTCCCACAGGAGTGGATCCTAGTACAACTGGGATCCTTAAATCCGCTCAAATTAACACTCCTTTAATACTTGCTTGTTTAGATACACAAACAATAATAAAATCTGAATTACGGACAACATCGCTTCAGAAACTAAACATGAACCAGACCCCCGGGATGGGAGGAACACTGGGACGTACATGCAGACGGACTGTGGGACCCACTAGCTGAGATGGAAGTCATTGACTTGGGATCAAGCCAAGAGGATCTAGACGAGCCCAAGGGGAGTCAGCCAAGTGGCAGCCAAGAAACCTAGGTTCAACACCAAAGGAACTGGGAATGGAACCTACCCAGACTGTTGGGAAACCATTAAGGGACATCAGGGGTGTCGCTCCAGACGTTATGGTCCAGGAGGCCTCCATGGGAGACATCCTAGAGGAAATGGAGGTGGAAGTTATCCATCAGGTACTGCATCATAGTAAAGAGGAGGTGTTAACAAAGCAGGAGCCGGCCCCCAGCAGGATCAATGGGCTTGACACTGATGTTTGGCCATTTCTGTGCCTTGTGTGCAACTGGGATCACCCGTTACACCCTGATCTACCTCTAAGCGTCGGTCTCCAAAGCCAACTTCAGCTAGATCAAGACCTCGCGGGCCGCGGGGCGCAGAGGGACCCCGGGACCGAAAATCATGATCACCGGCGACATAACACTTGAGACCCGCCCCAAAATCCAGGAGCTACCCGGGAGCCCGGTTAATCAGAGGGCGAGGCCGTCCATAATATAAATGAGCATAATGTGAACATTAAGAGAACTCGGTCTAAGTTTCAAGGGCACAAAAAGAGCACCATATTTCCTAAGTAAGGGTTTGCTGAAGCTAAGCTCTTCAAGCAGGTACCCAATAAGGTTCCGCGATATCAGCCCTGAAAGAGGGCTAGGTTCAATTGCACAGACAGGTTGGTAGAAGAACACCAGGCTGGACAATGTTACGCCCACTGGTTATTTTGTCCACCCAAACCCCTCCAGTTCATAGGTGTGGGGATGTGGTGGCTCATCAGGAGCAATAATGGGTCCTGCAGCCATATTACTCTGCCGAGTTTTACAATAACAGTACACATCAGTCAGATCCAGCTGGACGGCACCCAGAGCCCAACCGGCCAGTACAGACCAGGCGTACCTTCCCGTCTCATTCTACAAGTCTGGGTCAACAGCAGAGTAACCAAGAGTGGGGTCAACAGCGTGAAGTTGTGGAGTTTGCTCTGATACACCCTTTGAGCCAACAAAGTGAGATGCCCGACTGATCCAGTAGCCAGCAGAGTGGCACTTAGCCATTTGACCAACCATTCAGTATGCAAGCCAAACCACGGTCGCCAAGTCCACCAAGGCGTCTGAGTTCACCTCCTCATTATAGGGAAGTGAGTCCTAAGCCCACTAAGGCGCCAAGAGTGGGGTCGTCTAGCAGGATGAGGCCAGAAACTGTCCAACTCCTGCCTAAGAACTTGTGCACTGAACTTGGAACAGGTAGAGGTGAGTCCCCCGTGGGAGGAACTCCATCAGACAAAATGTATGTGGACATGGCACAACAGGCTACTGGCCAGTACCAACCGCTATCACATGGGGATCTCTTGTTGTCTCATTGAGCATCATTACATCATTGCAGTATGCCCGTCAGATGATCAACAAGTCACCAAGAGCCCTGATCCGCACAGTATATGACTCCACAAGGAACCAGGGGTAAGTAGAACTTTACTATGCTTATAAGAGTATTATAAATACTTATATGGTGGTTGCTGATTAAGCCAGAAGGTGTGAAGTCCGTAGGAATAGAAACTCAAAGCGTAGAAGTTGGAAATCATATCTGGTGGTGTGTCTTGTTAGCTGGTAGCCTAAACTTGATGGGGGCCACTTTAATAATAGGAACTAGTAAATCAAAGGGTAAACTACTGAACTTGGAACAAGGACTTCTTGGAACTGGTTACACTTTCCAAGTAAAAGACAAACGTTATCAATTTATGACCACAGTACTTACTGATTGAGGGTTATCCTGTGAGGACGTTGTTTGATACTGGGTCTAGTGTGACAATATTGAGTCAGGACATCCGCCACGGTGGAGTTTCACCCTACCACTGAGACCATTGTAGCACTGACAGACACCAAACATTTTGTTGCTGAGGAGAAAGCTAACTTGCATGTTGGAGGGGTGAAATTAAAGGATACAGTTTATGTGCAGCAAAACTATCCAGTGCCCTTGCTCATCGGAACAGGAACTCTAAGCTGGGAGTGGTAACGTTTGACCTTACAAATAATCAGATTCCACTATCCTCTTGAATTGTTCTATCAATGAATGAGGAATGTATTTACCCGCTTAACAGTATTGGGTTGATGGCCCAAGCCAATAAGAAAATTTCACCAAGGCACCGGCAGATTTTGTGGGTATATCTAAGTTCACCCCTGCCCGAAGCAACTAATATTATGGTAGAGGAACCCACACCATTTCTCAAAAAAACGGGTTTACTAGTTGCTAAGTTCATAACTAAAAATCGTCATGAGAAAGCAATTATTGAGATACAGAATCCTTCTAATCATTTTCCGTTGGAAAGGCTACCTGGACCAACTGAGAGATCTTAGTGAAGTAATCTGGAGAGGTGTGGTTACATCAACCAGCAGTTATTCAACAGGAACAAGCCGCGACTGCTAACCAGAAGGCTCCTGGGACAGACATGGCTAGGCTAGTAGAGATATTTGAAAAAAGAAAGAAAAACAGCAAGCAAAAGAAAGAAGAAAAAAGAAAAAGAGGTGAATCTCGGCCTCCTGCCCAGGTGAAAAAGGTAAAAATTGAAAGCAACAATGAGGACAAAGAATTAGACCTAGCAAAAATAGAACAGTAACCGAATGGAATAGAACAATAGAACCGGAAAAATGGGGCACGATTCTCCTCAATAAAAACCAACTTGAGTCAAATTCTATGGATTAAATTAACCAAGTTCACTTGGCGGAAATCATCTGTTCCTTTCAGTATGTAGCTTAAAAAGTTTAATCAGGTTATAAGTTACACCGGTGTACCTCTTTGGCACAGAGTTCATTACCTTCCGCCACTGCTTAGTGGAATCGCTGAGAACTCTTATGAGGCATTGAGGACTGAGGCTCTCATCTCAGTCCAGAAACAAGATGACTATGATGACTATGATTTACTGACAGAAAGCTTACTTTGTAAGTTAACTGTGGCTGACTAGCTACATAGAAGGGCCACCAAATATTTAAGAATTACTCTAATCATGCTCTGTAAAAATAAAATTAAATAAAGTCATAATTTGCACATTTATCTATATTTAACTTTAATATGTGTAATTACAAATGTAAATAAAATTATCTCAGTTTAAAATACACTAAATGTTTAATTGCTTTCGGTTTTCGCATGTGTACAATTGTGTGGTTTGTTTCCCTGCCAAATAGTAAAACTATCATGGTATAAACGGCAGTCTTTCACAATTCTTCATATTGCAATTATGTCATAATCCCACACCTTTAGTACCCCTTTTCTTATGGATATATAATTAATTCATTGTAATACTACACCCACCTCAGAATTTTTTTACCTTTGAAATGTCATATAGTATTCGTGATCACGTCATATATGTTTTGCTCCGTGGGATAGGTTGTCCGAGGAGCAGCGGCAAAACAGGGCTTCAAAATTAAGGTGCAAATATGGCTAAAAAATGCCGCGCGTGCGGGTTATTAGAAAGGCGCGGGCGCGTTATTAGACATAAATGCTGGCCTACCTTTATGCGCGCGGTGTCCTTTGATGCGCATGGGATTCCTTTGGTTTAGAACAATGAATTTTGACCTGGGTGCCCATTTACCTGCATATAATCCACCTTATTTTATGCTCATTTACAAAGCACAGTCTGAAAAAAAGCATAGCACCTAGTATCATTGTGTTGTGTGTGTTTCATTATCTCCTTTTTTGCAGTAACAAAAATGTTTTTTTACAATTGTTTATTCTGTTATCAATACAAGGCATCTCTCGCACAAAATTATAAATTATTAGCTATCATAATTAATCAAAAAAAAACTAAAAATGAAAAAAGCTAAAAACAAATCCACATTATTGTTTCACAACAAGCCAAAAATTCTCTTAAAAACCTTTTTTTGTTATTTGTTTTAAACCTTGTCATTTCAACATCTTTCTTTTTCTCTCTTTCTCAAAAAACTTTTTGAAAGATCTCCAGCAAATAAGATAAAACCCCCGCACGTCATGTGACATAACTACACTCATATCACGTCTCAATGCTTCAATTGCTTTTGTCTTCTCATTTGCACAATTGTGTGGATTGTTTCCTCGCCAAGTAGTAAACTAATAAAGTATATACAGCAGTCGCTCAAAATTCTCCATACTGCAATTAAGTCACCTTTCGCCACCTTTTTCTGGTGGTTATCTAATTAATTCATTGTAACCCTACTGGGGTTGAATGAATGAATAAATGAAAACACCTTTATTATATCTGATTACACGTTATTTATATATAGTAAATTATCCAAGCATTATTTTATCATATATTATAATTTCAAGTAACATAATGACAAATCTAAATTTAAACAAAATACACACAAAAAATAAAAGAAAGGGGGAATTGTTTAACAAAACGTTTGTGTCATTATCATTATGTACATACTTTCTAGCTGATAATATGAACTCATTGAAAATAATTTAAACATATCAATGTTAAACGAAAAAAAATGTCTAAAAACAATATACATCAAATATTTAGAACGTATTATCAAAGATAAAAAGGAAGAGAAACACACAGAGCCTGAAGGCTTCTCACATGTGTCTATCAAATTTAGTAAATTTATCAAACGATAATTTATTTATACATTTTTTGAAACCATTTAAGTTTTGGGCTTCAACTACTTCTTGAGGAAGAGAATTCCAATATTTAGCAGTTCTCGAAGCATAACTATGCATATTATTGTCATTTTTGGTTTTTGATAGCATTAACTTAAATCTATGGTCATTTTTACCCCTAAAACTAGCCCACGTAAAGAAGTAATCAAAGTTAAGATCGTTTAATTTGTTTATTATACCATATCCCATACTTAAATCAAATTTAATTCTCCTCACTTCAAGAGGTTCTAAATTAAGAAAATTTAATCTTTTTAAGTAACTATTGGATAGAGAAAGACCACACCATGCAAATATTCTCCTAGTAAAGTAACGTTGGACGTTCTCAACTGTATCAATATCCTTACATAAATATGGTGACGAAATCTGGCAACAGTATTCAAGTATAGGCCGAGCGAATGCTTTGTAGGATGTGATTAAAGCCGATACATTTTTAGTCTGAAAACAACAAAAAATCATGTTAACTATGGCTAACGCTTTTTTTTGAAATAGTGTTACAATGATCTGCAGATTTTAAGTTAGATGAGATTTGAACACCAAGATCTCTAGCTTCTTTAGCCGTTTTTATTTTTTGATTATTTATAAAAATAGGTATTTCAGGATTACCATGACCAAAATATAATGTGCTACATTTTTCCTCGGCAATAGTTAATTGCCATTTTTGTGCCCAAGATACTAATTTATTAATTGCAGCTTGAAGATTAGTCGATCGTTCTGATTTTTTTCTAGTCTCATAGAACTTAACGTCATCAGCAAATAATTTGCATGTGACATTAAACTCTTTTAGCTCCTCTGACAAATCATTAATAAGCAAAAGAAATAGCAAAGGTCCAAGAACAGTTCCCTGTGGAACGCCGGATATAACTTTGCATTCTGTAAAACTGTTCTTACCCATTACTACCTTTTGTGTTCTGTTACTTAAAAACGCAGTTATCCAACTCAATACTCTCTTAAAAGTGATTGGTTAATATAACATAGAAATTAGTAAGGTTTTGTTTTGTTTTGTTTGTTTGATTTTTGTTTTGGGGTTGGTTTTTTGTGTTGTTTTTGGATGTTTGTTTTTTTTTTTTGTTTGCTTTTTATGGTTGAATTGGCGTGTTTTTTGCTTCTGGTCTTTTTTTTGTCTTGCTGTTGAGATGGGAGCTGTGGGTTCTTGATTCGATGTGTGGATCGCGTGACTGCTTTTCGATCTTGGTGGTCTTCTGGGGTCTCGTTTTTTTTTACGAAATGTTCAGTTTTGTCTATGCTTTCTCTTTTTATTCGGGAGGTTCGCTTTTTGCCATCGTCTTTTGAGAGTTTGTTTTTTTTTAGGTTATCGCTATTTCATCGTTGATTGCGTGTTTTTTGCTATGAGCTCTTTTTAATTGCAACTTCAGCTGTGAGTGGGAGATGTGGGTTAATGACTTCGATGAGTGATGCGTGACTAGCTATTTGATTATTGTATTTGGGTCGTTTTTTTTTTTTTTTAACGAGAATTAAGTACAATTTGCTCACTTAATTATATTTTTTTTGAGATTTTTTAGGGGAATTTTTTTCGGGTTTTTTTTGTCTTGTGAGATTTTTAAAGAGAAGAGTAATTTTTTTGTTTTTTGGGTTGGTGGTATTTTGTTGGGTTTTTGAGGGGGTGGAATTTTTTGGTGGTTTGCCCTTTGGAAATTTTTTAAAAAATTATTTACGGGTTTTTTTATTTCTTTTTGTTTTTTTTTTTTCCCCCGTTCTTTTGTTTTGTTTTTTTTTTTTGAAAAGGTTGTTTTGGTTTATTGTTTTTAGCTTTATTTTTTAAATTTTGGGTTTTTCAAGGTTTTTGTTTTTTATTATTATTCTTAACTTATTTTGGTAGGTTCCCTTTTTGTGGTTTTTATTTTTTTGCCTTACAGGAAAAATTAAATATTGCTTTTTTTCTGTGTGCTCTTATTCTTTCTATGAGTTTAGCCTGATGCGTTGGCCTAAAAAGAACAAAAAAATAATTTGATTTAAGGAAGCGGTTTTGGTTCCCATTGTCGTGTTAAAATTAAATCCAGTTATTTTGTGTGTTGTGGTGTTTGCGTTGTAAAAAATTATTTGGTGGGGTCCCGGTAAAAAGGGGGTATATTTTGTGTTAGAAATGTACTTTTAAAAATTTAATTTAAAAATTGTGTATTTAGGTGGGTTGGAAACCGTTGAGTATAGATTTTTTGTGTAAAATGAAAAAAAAGAAGAAGAAATATTAAACTGACGCAAAGATAAAAAGGGATAGTGAAATAAAGCCTGTATAAGGGAAGGGAAGTATCGGATAGGGTGGATAATAGCTCCAGAACAATTTGCAATATCTTGTCCTGTTAGGAGGTCTATAAAAGCTTACAATTCTACTTGGGCTATCCCCAAGCAAATCTATTGCAATAAGCTCAAGGGAATCAAACTTTTCTGGTATAAAAATTTTACGAACTTTAATATCTTGTTGCACAAATATGGCAACGCCGCCGCCTACTTTTCTAGGCCGGTCCTTGCAAAAAATATTATATTTATGTTTAGTGCTAAGCATTTTGTCAGTAATTTCAGGCTTTAGCCATGTTTCAGTGAAAACTAAGATTTTATAGTCGTTTTCAGTAAGTAAATTTATATACTGTGCACATTCGCATATATGCAATTTAAATAATTTAAATTATTTGATTTTTGACATCTTATAATAGGTGTGATCTCTCCCGTTAGGATTTTAAAGTATTTTCCTTTTCGGAAAGAACCCACCGCCCAGTGCTATCATTATATACATATTTGACGAAAATATAGTCTCCTTTGCGGTTTTTACGGACAGAGTAGCTGGTATTACCATTATCACGTAGTTCACAATTTTTGATAAACGCTTTTTGACGCAGGTCTCTGTAGGCGCTGAACTCTTTTCTTTGCTCAAAGGGCATAGACGCCCGCATGAAAAGACCCTGGGCTCTAAGGTTGCTTTCATGTAATTTAAAAATTTGCGTGTAAGCTTCCAGCAAGTTTCTTGCGCATAAATGTCCTTGTCCTGTGTGATTCATCAAAGAAATTTTAACCAAGCGTGGTTTTTTTTCTGCACTTGATGACTCATATCTAGAGATATCCCGGGGTCTACCAAGCCGTTCTGCACTCATCACATGTTTCCAGTGGTCGTCTAAATTTAGACTAGCAAACAAATCCTTGAGATTATTTAGTTAATCTGCACATAATCCACTTTTCATTTTATTCAATCCTCACAATCTTGTGAAATAAACAGAACACTCAGTTACATGGTTTTGTGTGTTTCATTTTTCCCCGTCCGCATTAACAACATTGGTTTTGTTTTTTTCAAATGTTTTATCCTTTATTAATACACCATACCTCTCTGAAAAAACTATTAGCCATTATAATAAAAGAAAAAAAGAAAATAAAATAAATCAACAATATTGTTCCACAACAAGCCAAAATTTTCCCTCAAAAACCCTTTTTTGGGAATTTGTGTAAAATTTTTAAACCTAGTCATGCTAAATTTTTTTCCTTTTTCTTAAAAAAAAACGCTTAAAAGATTTCCAGCACTTTTGGTACCCGCACGTCATGCAACAGAAATCTCGAAAAGTTTATCATAAACAACAAGCAATATATATTAATAAAAAAATTCCTTCCTAATTTAAACTAAACAATATACCGCTACATAATCGTCAATTATCCTATTAATTGCACATCCCAATAACATGTAATCCCGTCCTTTTATATAATAAAATACACAAGAGACCCACAATATGGGCAAACACCCAACCACTGCCCACAAGAAGAGAAGGGTTCCGCGAGGATTATATGGTTCCCTTATTTAAGACGAGTTAAGGATCAAAATCACTCTTCTCATGGAACGCTCTCCCTGTTCTTACAGGTCAATCATCTAGGACTCCGTCCGCCAAGGCTCATCGATATTCGATAGCAACGCGAATTTTACTTCGCATTATTTCAAAAAACCGTGAGAATAAATAAGGATCAAATACACACCAATTGAATGCATACCTATCTAGCAACAGGATTGCTATTATAATATCGCATTTTAATCTCCAGGTATTTTATACCAGAGATTTTGTCTTCTAATCGCTTAAGTCTTCAGGCTGTACAGCCCAAGCAGCGATCCGTCCCTACCCTTAGCGTGTAAAAGCACCTCAGACGTTACGTCCGGGTCTCACATTTTTTGCGTAAGTCTTCAGGCGTCACTGCCCGAGCAGTGTATCCTTACCCCAAGCGTGTAAAAGTATTATCTTCTGTTATTAATCACTTTGTCAACAGAACTATAAAATAACATTGCATAAAGTAACAATTGTTTCCGCATCATAATGTCCACTTAAAGCATTAAATGGACTTCTTCCGCTACCTTTCCGATAGGCACGGACGCTTTAGTCCAATTGCTTTTTCAGCAAGATTCTAAATCTTCACGCCCTCACACTAAAAGGCAATTCATGAGGAAGTGCCCGGCAATCCTACTGTACTGGACGATCCTCCACTAGCTTCGGGGCCACTATCTGCTAATGTAGATAGCGTATTAAATATTAAAAGACTGGTCCTTCAACCAGTCCTAAATTTTTTCTTTGTGGTTTACAACCTGTTGCGTTAATTTTTCAGTGTGTCCTTATAAATTTCGCTCAGAACCAAGAGTTAATTTAGTTTGGTCAGGCTTACCAGTGTACCTGATGATTTTCGCCAACTTTTTGAGGAGATTAGTCCGCGACAAATCCTAAATAAGTTTTTGTATTTTCAGACCCGTTTCCTTAATGTTTCATCAAAAACCGTTACCCCTTATCGTTACCGCATGGGTATAAAGTTGTTTCGAACCCGTATGACAAATGCTTTAAAACTTTACTATTTATTTTTTAACAATTTTACAAACGAACAATCCTTTCACAAGGTGATCAGTTTTTTCAGTAGTAAATATTTGGAACTTTTTAAAAAGGCTGAGCCTCTCAGCCCCTAAAATTATTTCATTAGAGTCCGATTCTCCTACAAACATTTTGGTGTGTCCAGATTTAACAGATAAATCATTGTTTAACGCGACGTCAGCTAAATCGTAAATTTTGCACTGAAATCTTTAATGTTTCATAGGATTTGCTTATATAATTACTAATCAAGGCTAAGTGTTCCAACCGATGCTTTATTTACAGAAAATGGCTTCAGTCTTTTTTAATTGCGTAGCTTCAGTCTTTTTTAATTGTGTAAGATTTTTTGTAAGGCTGAGAAACTTCAGGCCCAAAGTTCCTAATTTTTTAACCCATAATCTTAAAGTTTCAGGTCAATTATATTTATTCTTCCTACACCGACAGCAACGTTGACTTTCTGAATATTACCAATTTCTTCTGGGTATGGATTCCAGAAGAGTTGAAGGGACTGACCAGAGCCAGTCCTCAACTATAATTCGTTATCATATAATATTCTTTTAGGAATATCCCTAAACCGGCAGGGGGGTTTCTAAAAAAGTTAGGCTTTTTTCTAACACTTGTTTGCACGCGCTTGATCAAATCGGGGCGTTACAATATATTTGTATGTTTATAAAAAATTATTGCCATTTTGTAACTGAATCATAAATTCCTGACATTGTTTGTAATTTAGATGTGTCTTCACTGAGAATAGATTTAGTTAAAATCCGAAAGCTTTAAATGTCGGCAATAAACGTTTTAACCTACGTTTTTCTTGCACTATTTAAGTATTTGGTCCAAATAAATGGAATTTAACGTGTTACAGCTTTAAAAGTTTCTTCTGCCACTCATTTTTCAACAAACACATAAGAAATTGAGTGGTTGAAATTACTTAAATTTTACTTAAATTATTTTAAGTATTTTCAAGAAAAGATCCCAGTAGGAGTAAAAGTAAAACTAATTGAAATTTCCAAAGTCAAGTAAAAAATAAAAGTAAAATTTATTGAAATTTCAAAAGGCGAGTAAAAGTAAAAGTAAAAGTAATCCAAAATCCGTTACTTTTATTAGTGTGAGTAAAAGTGAAGGTAACTTTTTACAACACTTAATATGACTTCTATCAGGGTGAAAAAACTAGGTGGTAAACCACTCGTCCTTTGAGAAAATACCACGTGAAGAGAAACATGTGATGCAACTTCATAACAATTGGTTACATCATCTCTGACAACTTTTCTATTATTTTTATTCTCACGCTTTCGATCTTTATTTCTTCCTGACATCGACCGTTTATGCACCTAAGGTGGAACGATACAGTTCGGATACCCTGTCGGTTTTTGTGTATAATTCCTGCTGTACGTGACGGACAGAAGCAAACTTTATGTTGGGAGAAAGGGTATTTTTTTTCCGGTCAGTTCGGTATCCTTAACTATTTTGGTGGATTGTTCCACACCGAAATATGCTTCGTTGAAAAAAAGGCATTTTAAAACAGTTTTTACCAATTTAACGGAACCAGAGTTAATATTACGTAATAAAAAATTAACTCAAGTTAGATACACCAAATGTATATGCCCACAAAAATTTTCAGCGAAATCCCTACTATTGAAGTTTTTTTAATTTTGTTTCATTGCTAAAATTGTTGAAATAAAAAATAAAAGAAGTGATAGTAGAGATTTCGTTAAAAACTTAAAAACTGGCTCAGAATTATGGTACAACTGCTGTGTTAAAAGTTGGGAACAAACTTATTTCTATCAAAGGACTAAACTTTCATTTATATTTTTTGATTTGACGTCGGGAAACTACATTTAGAAACGTTTGTTTAAAACGCCCTTTTAAGCAAGAATCTCAGACGGAGCAGTAGCCGAGTGGTTAGAGTGTAGAACTTGGAATCCTGGAGCTTTAGGTTCGAGTTCCCCTGGGCAATATTTTTAACCTCATAATGTTGTTTTTTTTTAATTTTTAAGTTTTTAATTAAAAAAGTGTTCATTATTCAATACTGTATTCAACTCCAAGTAGGGTAACAGCCTTAATTTCAGCCACGCCTTAATTTCGGCCACCAATTTAGGGTGTTAGAAAATTGGCTTATTTTTAAAACACAAAAAACTAGCACAAAAGTAACTGGATTAATGTTGAATAAAATGTTTTTGCAAAAGTTTTTTTTATTTTTGTTAGTCTATATTATCAACATTTTCATACAAAAAGTGAATTTTTTGTGATTTTCCTAATTTTTGCTTTGTGTTTAAACTGCATCAAATTTAGAACGAAGCAATATATAACCTTAAAATATCTTCTATTTAAGGCTCAAAGTTGTTAATTTTCATGTTTTGATATTTTCTTCAAAATCATTTTGCAAAGCGTTTAACTAACTGCGCGTTTTAAGATTCCGTTAATTTCGGCCACCTGAAAATTTAGGTGAAAGAACCTGCCGTTTTTTGCTGTTTTTAAATATCATTGTACTATCGTATTTATAAAGATTTTTTTGCTCGTTTGACTTTGTTTTGACGTTTTTTAAGCCAAAAATAAAAATTGAACAAAAAATACAAATTATTAAAACTTGTTTTTTTAAGGTTTTGACATAATTATTTAAAGTCTTGCTAATAACTATTAAAGTTTGAAAACGGGAAAAATTAAGTTATATGTTCTAAGAACAATATCTAAGGGTAAATTTGCAACCTTTAGAAATTTTTATTGTTCGTTTAAGCAATAGTTATGGCCAGTTTTTTGTAGGTGGCCGAAATAAATGGCACGCGCCTTAATTTCGGCCACTATAAAAAGAAGACTTTAAATCTCCACTAATCTTTAGTTGTAACAGAAATTTTAAAATTTTGCACTGGAATAACAAATATAGCTATTGTTGGATTTTTAAGCCAAATTTTGGTTTGATTGAAAAAGCCAGAAAAAACTTATTCAAAAAAATAAAAAAGGTGGCCGAAATTAAGTCAGTTACCCTATGTGTTTTGAGGTAGTTTTAAGGTAAAACTGCTATATAGTCAGAATTCCCCCCAAGGGAGGAGGTCGCAACCAACCTAGTGCCCCTCGGGAGGTTGAATTGAAAAATGGAGGTCGGATTCGTCATCAGGACTTCCAAAAACCCCCGAGTACATGTTTTGAGGAAAATTGGTGAAATTTTTGCAACTGTATCGTTCTACCTTAGAATTATATATTTATTGTATTTTATATTAACTGTATTTCAGCCTGAAGAATTGTAACTCTATGTTCTGAAGTATCTATATTCTGAATTTCAAGTTTGGCTTGCCAAGTTATAGCTGTTTTAAATAAAATTTACATATACGTTATGATTGACCACACAGTTTGTCTGATCACAAAATCGTTATTATAAATCGATTTTCCATTGTCAGTTGTATTTATATTTAAAATTACAAGTCATCAAAGTCAAAGTCAAGTCAAAGTGATTTATTCTAGCAAATACAACAATAATTTAATACAAACCAGTGAACCGATTACGGTCCCTATTACTCAAGAAAACACAAACATAGTTTATTGCTATAATATGATTCAAAGGCTACATGGTAGCCCTATTATGAACCATATCTGATACTTTTTTTAAATACAGCTAACGAAGTGGCTGATACCTGTTCTGAAGTTAAATTGTTCCAATTTGACACAATCCTATTACTAAAGCAAAATTTTCTGACATTTACTCTACTTTTTTGAACTTTTAGCTTGAATACATGTCCTCTTGTAGAATTGGTATTAAAAGTAAAAATATCACTAGGTTTAATGCGCGTTTTATTATGAATGATTTTGTAACATTCTGTCAAATCAAAAAAAGTTCGACGTTCAGATAATTTTGGCAAGTTTAAAACTTTTTATCTTTCTTCGTAATTAACATATGGAATATGACACCGTTTAAACAATCGTCTAGTAAAATTTTTTTGTACTCTTTCAATTATGTTTATGTCTTTAAGTAAATATGGATTCCAAACAACACTACAATACTCCAGAGTGGGCCTTACATAAACTGTAAATGCTCGTAACAAATTTTCCAAAGAGTTTGATGAAAATGTTCTGAATATTAATGCTGATAATCTTAATGCTTTTTTTGATATGATTTTACAGTGCTCAGAAAATTTTTAATTATCTGTCATATAAACACCTAAATCTTTCACTAATTTTGAGTATTTAAGAGTGTTTCCTTTAATTTTGTCATATAGATTTTATTCGACTAAATTATAATTGTTTTAAATAAAATTTGCATATATGTCATAATCGACCGCACAATTTCTCAGATAACAAAATTGTGATTATCAAACGATTCTCTATTGTCAATTGTATCTATGTTCCGAATTTTAAGTCATATATATTTTATTCAGCTGAGTTATAACTGTTTAAAATAAAATTTGCATATATGTCATGATCGACCTACAATTTTTCAGATCATAAAAACGTAATTATGAATCGATTTTTCGTTGTCAGTTGTATCCATGTTCCAAATTTCAAGTCATATCAATTTTATTTGTCGAATTATAATTGTTTGAACTAAAATTTGCATATATGTCGTTGATCGACGGCACAATTTCTCAGATAACAAAATCGTGATTATCAATCGGTTCTCATTGTCAATTGTATCTATGTTCCAAATTTTAAGTCATAAAGATTTTACTTGGAAAAGTTATTCAAAATCAAAGAAAGCGTAAGGAATTTACTTATGTACTCACTCACTCACTCACTTACTTACTAATCTGAAATTAATATCAGGAGCCTGTTTCTTAAAAACCTTTGTATATTCTCATTTTACAAATCTCCGCCTATTTTTTGTAAAAAACACGATAAAGGTTTTTTAACTTGTAATCCAGGGGGAGCATCTCCGCGCACTGCTCTGCGCTGATTGGTTGCAGCCACGTCATTTAGCTCCGCTGACCGATCAATATTCGCCCTGTCGTATATCCGCTGTCATGTAATTTACCAAAAATAGGCGGAAATATGTAAAATGAAAATTTACAAACGTCTTTATGAAACAGGCCCCAGGCGGCTCCCCTCTGCCGGAATTACATTATACTTAAAATTCACATTTTTTTGTTTTTAAACTTAGTTTAATGCTTTTTTAAGTATAATATAAACAAAAATAGGTAGTTTTTCAGAAATTTACATGCAAAGAGCTAAATTGCATCCAAATTTTAGTTTGCCCCAAAAAATTATATTAGGTGTGGTATTTTTTTACACCAGGTAAAAGTGGTGTGATTGTCATCGTTCCTGAACTTTCCTAAGTGCGCCTGATTATTCCTGTGCACTTGATGTGCCTAACTTTATAAATTTCCGGCTAGGAACCAGGCGCCTAGGCGGTTGCGTCCATGATGTATCAACTCCTAAAAAACTGCATGCCAAAGAAAAGAGAATTGGAATAAACTGCGCTCTTCTGCCACAAAATTTATATCATCATTGTCATTATCAACTCAAAATTTCATTATCAAAATTTCACTAGGAGGTTGTTTTATAAATGCAAGTTGTTACCTGTTGGTTATGAACAAAGACTGAATTACCTAGGTTTAGAAAGATTAAAGGACTAAAGAAACAAAACTGATTTATATGAGTGCTTTAAAATTATACATAGCTTAAACAATTTGCAAGCCAATGATTTTTTTAAGTTTAACCTGCAGCCCACCCGTGGTCATCCCTTTAAATTGGCTATTGAGGAAAACCGAATTAATGCAAGGAAATTTTCTTTTGCAAATAGGGTGGTTACACCTTGGAACAATCTATTCCCATCTCAAGTAACTGTCGATTCTTTGGATGCATTCAAGAAAAGTTTTAAAACTGACTTAAATAAGCGCTCTTTTTTGAGCCTTTAAAGTCATTTCAGATAGTTATGTTTATTAATATTTTGTCAAAATTGTATTTTATATTGGCGGCAATTAAGTCGCAGGTTTCATGTTGTTGATGAAAAAAAGAAAAGAAAAAGAAAGAAAAAAGAAAAATAGAAAAGATAAATGAAATGATGTAACAGTAAAATTAAACTATGCATAGACTATGCTTAGTAAAATTTAATTCTGTTATCTGATCATTAAATAAAATAAAAATAAATAAACTCCTAAAAGCATGAAATAAAACTCCCAAACTGCATAAAAACCGCAGAGGGATTGTTTAATCAGTTAAGAAAATCAAATAAGGGTCGGTCACTGACGGAAATTCCATTAGTGGACCGGCCCCTGTTTGATTGGGATCGACCGTGGCCCCAGCCCAGGTATGCCCTGGTACTTTTTGTCAAACCCTCATCTTGTAAACAAAATCTAAAAATGGTTTTTAATGCTTATATTTTTTAAATTTTAAAATAAGGATTCATGATTAAAATAAGGAATTCTAATTAAATAAAAAGTCTTAATAAAACGTAATATATATGTATGATAAATATTTTCATATTAAAGTGATTAAATTGACTCTGTATATGAAAATAGGTATATGTATCACAAAAATGTTAAAAAGCGCTCTAAAATTTGCACTTTGGGGTCCCTACCCCGGTTCGTTGACTCATTTGACAGCTAAAATGCCTAGGCTGGGATCGGGGTAGAGAAAAATGCGTATACTGGGGCCAGGGCCGGGGCCAGAGCAGAGAAAATTGCATATACCTGGGCCCGGGGGATGCCGGGATGGATCTTTAAGAATAATGTAGCATTAGATTATTATCTAAAACTAATGGTTTATTAGTTTATGTTTTGTTTTGTTTGTTATTGATTTTGAAATTTGTACCACCAGAACATCCAATACACAGCTGTTTCAATCATAATAAAAACTTATGGTCCATTATATAGTGATGTATATAACATTAAACTTAAAATCTCCAAAGAAAAAACCCCAAAACAACAACTTTTTACTATTTTAGCAAAAAAAATTATTGTCTATTCGAAAGTTGTCTATGTACATTATAGAAAATTATGAATTAATTTTTGTTAAAAAGATAATATCAATCTTCCCCATAGTCTAATTTCCCATCTCAATAATTTTATATCAAAAATATATAATATACCGAAAAATGTGCAACTTCTATATAAAAAAGTGCGGAAAGGTAGGCCATTATAATGAGCCTCTCCATTTAAATGACACTCTCCACTATAATGGCATAGTAGCCATTTTAATTTGGCGAGTTAAAATGACTTCATATATACTCACAAGTGTAATACTGTCCGGGCCGCACGAGTTTTTGCGTGTTGAACAGTATTAAACCAACACAGGAAAACTCATGCGGCCCCGACAGTATTACACTTGTAAGTAAATATGAAGTGAAATTAAATCAATATATGGCTATTATAGGGTAGTGCATTTAATTTCGGCACTTTTGGGTTTTTCCGATGTAACTTTTTACTGTATGGCCCGATTTTAATGTTTGATAGCTCATTTTGAAGCTTTCACGATACTGCGTTGCGTCAAAAAAGTTTCACTGTACGAAAGTATTTTTTTTACCTAATTAAATCAGTTTTTAAAAAAATGGAAAATTGCCGAAATTAAATATGTGCATTTAATTTCGGAACTTTACAAACAATCGAATGTTTCTCAATCAAAAAGTCATCATTTTCAAAAATTTAAAAGCCTATCATTATCTCCAGACAGTTTTCTTTAATTTAAGCTTCTACGTGTTGTTGTTCAACGTGTAACTGGCCAAAAGTTACAGCTAAAATGCCAAATGATATCAAAATGAGCAAAATTTCAGAAAAAAGTGCATTTAATTTTGGCACTTTTTAAAAGGACCCTCTTAATCGAGTTTAAGTGCAGTGCTATGACCCCTACACATTTCAACGTTGTCTTTTAACTATTTAAAGCTACAATTTAACATCGGACCACTTAATTCAATCCGTTTTTACCTACAGCATATGAGTGCCGAAATTACACTATTTTATTTTATAACAATTGCTCACCACAGACGCAACGTAGAACCACGGGGACTAAAAATTCGGAAAATAGACTAAATTTTGCCAAGACAGTTTAATTTTTAAACCAATTTATTGCGTAATCATGAAATGCCCATACTCCAAAAACGATTAACAATTTTATTTTTTACAATTCACACAATTTCAGGAGAAAATATCATAACATAACAAATAAAAAGCTCACAACAGTCATCTACATATAATTAGCTCTAATTTGAGCTATCAAACGTCGTATTCCGTCCAGGATTATCAAAGATATAGTCCAAAATCAAAAATGCCCAATTGGGAAAAGTGCCGAAATTAAATGCACTACCCTACTCCATTTTAACTCGCCGAATTAAAATGGCTACTATGTCATTATAGTGGAGAGTGTCATTTAAAGGGAGAGGGCATTGCCTACTTTTTCGCACTTTTTTATATAGGAGTTGCACATTTTTCGGTATATTATATATTTTTGTTTATATCAGTTAAAATACAACAAAATTTTTAATTGCAAAACCCAAAAGCTTCTTTGGTGAATACGGCTTGTTTATTATAAAAATGTACACATTAAGTTTTGTTTTCAAAAATTCAAACCCTCTATGACATTCTCCAGACTATAAACTTTGCAATGATGCCTCACTTAGGCTAATTTGTTTTTGTGGCTGGGAAAGAAAATTCAATTACTCTTTCATGAAAAAAGGCCCAACAAAAAAATGTCCAGGTTGATGTTTTCAAGAAAAAAACAACATTGTATTTTTGTTCTCTATTCATTAATAACACTTCAAAGATCAAGCTTTATTCAATTTAGAGAAAAAAATTTTTAACTTTCAAAATCCATTATGCCCTCTTTTGCTCATAATGCGTTGTCTAGTATACAAATGTCCACGTTATTTTTTTAAAAAATTACCCGTTAACACTATTTTCTCAATTATAAGTTTTCCAACATATCTCACAAAGCCTACTCCTTTCTGTAGTTCAAAGCACGATGGTCAAAACTCTCACATTTAAACGGAAGCAGTTCAGTATTTAATATCTTCACACAATAATGTCGTTGTAGAATTACTTTTACATAATTAGCGCTTAGGTAAAAAATGGAGATCTCTTAATCATTTGAGATCAATTTTTCCCAAGCGCTAACTGGCTAAACCCCCCCCCCCACAACTATGCCTACAGAAAAAAACATCTAAGACGTACTCCCGAATACTGTATGATAATTTAAGGGTCCTAAAAATCCTGACGTGGAAGACGGTCCATCCCCTTTTTAGTGAAAATACGTTGTCTAGTATAAAGATGTCCATGTAAAAATTTCCCTTACGTCACTCCCTGGGCTTTAAGATTTTTCAGTGATATATCAGTCAATTTAATCCGTTAAGTGGTTGAGGAGGAGTTAGGGAACACAGAGACAGACTGACAGACAGACAGACAAACAGAAAAACAACCAGACAGACATTACGTCCATTTTTATATATTTTGTTTTTAAAAGTAAATAGTTCAGAAACAAATATAATTAATAAAAATAATTTTATTTTGAAAAAAAGGTCAAATTATTATGAGGCGTAATCAATATTCAATTTCTTTATTTATTATTAAAAATTTACAGTTAAAAATCAGTATTTTTTTATTATTATTAGTTTGTAAAATTTAGGAAATCGAATACAGTGCAGCGAAACCACCAAAGATTTATTAAATAAACTTGGTGGTTACATATTGGAAGAGCGAGGATATGTTTCAATGAAGGTATTTTTTTGTAATTTTTGATTTATTACACAATGGCGTGTAAAATAGAGAATAATTATTTGCACAAAATATAACAAAGTCTTTTACAATATAATGCAAATTAATAGTTAATTAAAAAAAATAATAGTTTTTTTACTAATTCAAGTGTTTAAGTAAATATATGGAAAATTTACGACTGAAGTTTATATGCGTTTACTAAACAAGTTAGTAGATTATTTTACTACGTAGTCAGTAACAATTTCCTGCCTTTTTTATTAAATCAATCAAAATTTTGGAATTTCGACGTTTTATAAAAATTCTAACTATCTCAAATCAATAAAATTTAAAAAGATTGCGGTTAAATAAGTTTATGGTAAGGGCATGTTGTTCCGATCATAAGGGTATAATATACCCACCTACCAAAATTAATTACCCTTTTAGCGTTTTTGCACTTAAAATATGGGGATTTTCCTAATATTTTAGTGGTTTCACACATCAACTAACGACCTTGATTACTCAAATTTTCAAATTAAGAAAACAATTCACAAAAAATGATTAAATGAGTTGCATAAAACAAATAATTTATAATCCTATTGTAGCAAAAAATGAAGTGTAATTGCAACATTTCCACCACCACAAAAATGAAGTGTAATTGCAAAATTTCCACCACCACAAAAATGAAGTGTAATTGCAACATTTCCACCACGACGAAATTGGCTTTTCAAAAAATGAACATAACACAGATTAGAAAAAACTAAAAGCCTGTTGCAGAAACTGATTATAAATCTGCAACCAAAGCCTTAGCGCCAATCACAGGCTGAGATTTACACCCTACCCAGGCGCATTCCTGGAACGTGTTCCAGGAATGATGCTTGTGTTTAATAGTGTGGCGGATAGCGTTGAGCAGTTTA
>JASAMX010007794.1:0-42423 GCA_030248175.1 Microlaimidae sp. YZB2_3 | reverse complement strand
TAAAAAAAACACCAAAATTAAAACAGTATCATGTGTTTTCAGAAACGTGCCAACATAGCACCTAGTCAGCACACGTTTAGTGGACCGGCCCCAAAATACTGTTGCAAACCTGGATGTAGCCAACACAGATGAGAAAAAAACTGACTCTTTTTCATCCATATTCTGCTCGCAGAGTTGTGTGCAATAATGCAGCTGCTTTCCTGTGACTTCCTTATAAAATGATAGAAACAAGTAATCTAGCAGTATTGACACAGTTCTGCAACGGCAAAGCTCTTTACACAATTGGATGAGAAAAAATTAACACAGCCATCATTATGATTTACTCACATAACGAACAGGTGTAACATGTTCGATTTTACACTGTGACATTTTGAACGACAGAGGTCATGATTTCTTTTGAAAATATTAACTGCTTTAATCCGTGTTTAGATCGTGAAATGGTATGTTGCGAATTCCAGAAAGTGGTCTGTCAATTTTTTCAAGACTACAGCAGAGTTGTTGCCAAATGGCCATTGCCCTTCTTGGTCGTCCCAGTTTTCTTTTTCTGCCTTACAGCTGCAGCTTTAATAAAAAATATCGGTAAATTATTAATTAAAAAAAATCAAATTCGAACCCTTGTATCCTTTTTTAAAATTCAATGCTTGTTTTTCTCAGTCCGGCACGCTACAACTGTACCACACATATGCATTTTGTTGTTTATTCTACAAAGTATCTTACTTACTAGCCAATAGTTATATAAATCATAACGTCAGGAAGAAACGTTCCACGTCACACCTCCTCAACCACGAAAAAGCTAATCCCAGGACCAGCTTTTTAAACAACCATACTGGGTTTAAACCATTCGATTTATACCTAAAGAGCAGGGTATCATTTTTGACAACTCATAACTCGAGGCGACATAAGACAGTGTGATTTTTAGAAAGATAAAGCTACATTTGTGACGACTCATAACGCAGGTACTATTTGTGACGACTCATAACGCAGGTACTATTTGTGACGACTCATAACTGGACGTGAAATAAGACAGCCTGATTTTTAGAAACAGAAACAGAGTGTAGTCCTATCGGTTTTTAAAAGGCGGTCGGTCCTTTCCTTAAATTTTAGTCCTGTTCTTGTAAGTCCAGTGCGCTTTCGCATTTGTCCAGTGCCCACAAATGCACATGGGCATTTGTTGTTTATCTTACGAAGTCTCTTATACTCGCCAGTCACGTCCGTAAAGAACGTTTCACGTTATACAGGTGTAGCCGCTGCGCATTTTTATACAAAATTTCACTGGGAATTCCTTGGTTCTGTTTCATTCACAATTTTTTATTACTATGATTATCAGAATTTATTTAGATGTGCAGCTTAACCAAAATTTTTTACATTCCTAAAAAATTGTTAAGTAAAATTGAAAGTTCAGTAAGCTGAAAGCTTTGAATTTATAAAATTAAGTGAAATTGAAATTAATGGGGGTAGTTTCAAACTAAGTTAGAAATATTAAAAATATGAAAGGTATGTAATCCATTATAACTGTATTAACTGTCAATAACACACAAATAACCTTAACGTGAATTTATAAATTAAATCCAAAAAATACTATTTACATTTCGTTGCTAAATAATTTAATAAATATATTTTTTGTGTACAAATATTGCATCACTGTACTTTTAGATATTATCGAAGAACAAGCCAGTGGAGACCGGTTGGCAATGTTTTTACCCGAGGACGTACCTGCTATGATTCATTTAAAAATCATGAAAGATGTTTTTCCATCCAAAGATGTTTTAAGAGACACCTATGACGTTTTTAGGTAGTTGAAAAAAATTAAAATTTAAGGTTAATCTCGTTGTTAATATTCATTAGAAAATTAGATTGTAAAAAATTGTTTATAAAAATATGTTTTAATGAGGAATATTTATTAAAGCATTTTTATCAAAGGTAAAGGTCTATTTTTTAATTGTAAGTATAATAAAACTAGCCTTGAAAAATGCTCTAAGAATAGAGCAGGAAAAAGGGGCGATTTTTCCCTGGGCGTATGTTTAGACAGAAAAGATGTGGACTAGTCTGAGATGGACATTATGTGGACTATAGGAAAGTTTGCATTAGGTTGTGGCGAGCTGCTAAATAAAATTTTTACCATATGATAATGATTTGTTTATACATTGATCTAATACACAGCACTGTTGCATTTTTTTGTTTGATGAAAATGTTAATTTGAAAAATAATTACACACAGCAATCCTTGACAAGCGCAAAAAATCGCCACTTTTCAATTAGAATGTTATATTTGTATGTGTAAGAAACAACTCTAAATTTGAAAAAGTGGCGATTTCACGCTTGTCAAAGATTGCTGTGAGTATAATTTTTCAATTGACATTTCATCAAACAAAAAAATGCAACAGTGCTGTGTGATTAGATCAATGTATAAACAAATCATTATCATATGGTAGAAATTTTTATTTAGTGAGCAGCTGGCCAAACCAAATGCAAATTTTCTATAGTCTACACCTTTTTCGGGTTCCCCTCTTTGCCTTTTTGTTCCTTTTGCGCGTGCCCCTTCTTTCTTTTTTTGGTTCCTTGTTTTTTTTTGGTTTTATTTCTCTACTATAAATTATTATGAAGAAGAAGATGATGAACATGAATTACAAAACTAACTCACATTTTCTAAGTATTCTCTCTAAAACATCTTACTGGTTTTGACTTTGCGAATTGCATGCTCTAACAGTAAAAATCTCGTACATCGTCAACCAAAACGGTTTTTTACTGGCATACCAGTAAGAAAATACTGGTTGCGTCAGTAACCAGTAAAAAAATTGCTGGTTTCACCGGTAACCAGTAACTTAAAGAGTGTTACAGTTACTGGTTACCGGTGAAACCAGCAATTTTTTTTACTGGTTACTGACGCAACCAGTATTTTCTTACTGGTATGCCAGTAAAAAACCGTTTTGGTTGACGATGTACGAGATTTTTACTGTTAGAGCATGCAATTCGCAAAGTCAAAACCAGTAAGATGTTTTAGAGAGTAGTTGGCGCGGTACGGTGGGTTAAATTGCGGCACCCCCGCACCACCGATGATTACCTACCGGCGCGTGGCGCTCCCGCGCCACCGACGCTTATTATTATTTTTTAATAAATAAAACTTTGAATTAATTTTGTCATCAGTAATGCAAGAATAAAAAAAGTACTCTGTTGTTTTCGCCGATTTCCGCGCGGTTGAAGCAGATGGCCCTGGGAACTGGTTCCGTTTCTGCCACCAATTAAAAGCGGTCTGCTATTTTTGTGCGGTTTTTATGAGGGGATGTTGGTTGTCTGCTCTGTATAATCCTTATTGTTGCCAAAAGCTGTTATTGTGCGGTTGGGAGTTTTTATTTGTCTATTTTTCAAATTTTTTATTTTGATCAATAAATCGATAACAAGCGGACCTAAATCAAAAAAGTGCTTCCTAAGAAAGTTGCGTAATTCCTTCTTCTTTCTTATGAGCCCATGTTTATTTTTGACAATCAGTAACGAATGAGGAATATCGCTTTTAAGGATGGAGCGTTGGAATAATAATAATAATAATAATAATAAGAAGAAGAAGAAGAAGAAGGTTCTGAATTTCAAAATTTACCCACGTTCTCTAATAATGGTTGGCGCGGCGCCACGCGGCTAAATCGCCTCGTGGCGCTCCCGCGCCACTCATGATAGAACAATTTAATTTTTTAAAATATTTTCTAATTAATTTTATATAAATGGATTATATGAATTACAGCTATAATACTAATATATACTAAATCAAAAGCCCTTTTGTAGCAAGATCAACCAAGATTGATGAGATGAGATAAGAACAAAATTAAATATAAATTAATTCCAAGTTCAGGGCATAATAGGAGAAGAAAAATTTTAATTTTATATAGGTTATTCATGAATGAAAACTATATATTTATGTGACTTGTTTTATGAAACTTACCGTCGGGTAAAAAATTTCAAACAGTGTACTTGTGAATCGCGTGGTTATAAAATTTAGCTGTTGTACGGAAACTTTTGAATTGTTGTTTAAAAACTATCATTTTCCACAAATTAACGTCGTTATTCTGACAAAATAAGTCAGAATCGTCGTAAAATATCGGTACCTGTGCCTCTTTTTACTTTTTTAACGTACAATTAATATACACGTTTTGAGTCAGGGTGACGTTGATTTTACAATGATTGCGATGATTCTTTGTGTCGGAGTAATGTTTATTTCTATTATACAATCGGGCACGTACCCCATCCATTCTGGAGATCGCTCCATTTTATGGCAACCCTCTGTCACAATAAGAAACGTCCGTCACCAAGAGCGTTGTCTCTCGCGTATAATCACAATATTCGTCCTTCACGATTACATCATCCCATCCAAGATTTGTGATTTGAAAGCCTTTACGAGCAATTTTTTGTCTCGAGCGCCGAAAACTGGGTTTTTTGTACCGTTTAAAAATTACTGTTATTATACTTCTACTTTTACTTTTACCTAAAAAGTAGGTCTTACTTTTAATTTTACTTTACCTAAATAAAATTTTGACTGTTACTTTTACTTTTACTTTACTTAAATTAAAAAATCGCAAATTACTTTTTTTCTTACTTTACTTAAATTAAAATTTTTAAAATTATTTTTACTTTTACCTAAAATAATTGAAAATCATTAGTTTTTACAACAGTACTATTAACAAACAATCAAAAATAACAACAATGCTTTTAGAGCGGCCTATGCCTACATAATAATTGAAGATGCTTCTGAGAAGGAAAATGTGTTGAGAAATGAAGTCTTGACCGTTGCTGGTGAGATTCACAACCGTGTGAGAGAATTAACAGTTAAATTCTCTCCTTGGCATACAGGTACAGTAAACCAATTCTACTATAGGCCTATTAACAACTTCAACTATTAAGTAGAAATATATTAAATCTACGAGGTACCGAGAAGAAAAAGAAAATTTGAATATGAACTCAAGTGACAATCTTAACCACGTAGAATAAAAATAAAACACGTCTTTCGACTCAATTACTAAGAGTGGTGTTACACTTATTTTATACTTTTTTTTTAATTTTTATTTACAAAATAATTAATTTAAAAGCAATTAAGCCATGGTTATTTTCAGATCTAAGCGACTTGGGTTTTGAAAATTAAACAGATTAAATTGTTTTTTTTTACCGTTGTAAAAAAGATTTTTCATAAAAAATCATCTGCTCTAGACCAAAACCGTTGAAATAAGTGTTGGACAATAGCCTTAATACAAAAACAAACATAAATAATTTTTTTAAACAATTTAGCTAATTTAAATTCCCAATGCTTAAAGAAAAATGGAGCGTGTTTACAACATCCTGTTATGGTTCTATTAAACGGTTCAGATCCTTATTCAACTGTACGATTGTTTTTGCGGTAAGTTTAATACACAAATTTTAAATTGCATCATGTTCACAAATTTCAATATATTGCATTATATTATTTCGAATGGTTTTTAGGTTCCGAATTCTTTTCTCAGGTTAGCAAAGTGAAACCTTCGTCCCACGGTGGTGTGTCTTCGTCTAACTGTTATGGTGTGTGAATCTCACCGAGGTTAATTCTACGTATTCCCAAGGTCGAACCTGGGTGGTACGCAATTCTGTATTCGTGGTTAGAATTCCAATAATTGCTACCTTATATTAAATGCACACCGGCTTTAGCCATTTTTCAATTAGTTTACTCAATTGGTCGGTCGCTTACTGAGTTAATCCTGCCGCGCTGAAAAAAACCTGCGCATGTTCTTCGTTGTGTTGCAGCTGTAACTATTGTTTTAAATCTCATTTTGGTATCAGCTAAAAAATAGATGATATAAAGGTACGCAGAGATTGAAATCACCTTGTTTGTCAAAATAAAATTTGGGGAATATAAACCTCAAGAAACTCGGATTTAGAAATTAAAACCAAAAACAATTAATTTAGACCTTCAAACCATGAATACAATATTGTTGGAGCGCAAACTTAAGCCTAGATCTTAGCATAAGCCTAATCATTTAAATAAGCGCAAGCCTAAGCTTAGACTTAAACATTTAACAATTTTTTTTTATTTTATGGCCCTAATTTCCTATTTGTGAAGATGCAAGTTCTCAAAAATGTGTGACGGCTCCAAAAATCCACGACAAAGTTTCGCGAATAAGATTTTTTGGAATTACTTAGCATAAGCGTTACTAAATTGTTTTTATTTTTTAGATATCCCACTCTTCAAATAGGAAACGATACAATTGACAACGCTCAAATGTTTGGATCCGTTACATTGTCAGAAGATAGCACAATTGTCAAAGCGAAAGCGTTGCGTTTGCCGTACATCCTTGAAGACAAAGGGATTTATGAGGAGAAAGTTATTAATTATATCTGGCAAAAAGAGTTTCTCAAGCAAGTTTCAAAAAAATTAATTTAGTTTTATTAAATTTTTGATTATACGTGTTTTTAATATTTTTTATATTTTACTAAATAAAGAAATTACTGATATTATAATGATATCTAAACAATTTTTTATTTAAGTTTTTTTATTATTTTAAATTATAATATCACAAAAAATATAAATACACATTAAAACATTCGTATCAGCTGACTAAGAAATTGAAGAAACAACTTATGCATTAAATTCAGTTTTTCCGTTTTTTTTTGTAATCTCACTGTACAGTATGAGCTTTGAGTTTGCTGAAAGTAATTTTTGTTTCACCAAGTGATATTCCCACTTTCTGGAGACCTTTTTACTGAATAGATTTAAGGTCTATTCATACTTATGACAAAACGTCCTTTGGACAAAGTCCAAAGGACAAAAGTCCTTTGGACTTTGTCCAAAGGACAAAGTCCGAAGGGAAAAGTCCAAAGGACTTTGTCCAAAGGACAAAGTCCAAAGGGAAAAGTCCAAAGGACAACGTATTCATACTTCTTGTCCTTTGGACTTTTCCCTTTGGATTTTGTCCTTTGGACAAAGTCCAAAGGACAAATTCTGAGTAGCGTTCATACTTCGTCCAAAGGACAAAGTCCAAAGGACGTTTTGGCTTGTCCAAAGGACGTTTTGGTTTGTCCTTTGGACTTTGTCCAAAGGACGTTTTGTCATAAGTATGAATAGACCTTTAGTCCCATTTTTTTCATTAATATTTATATCTATAGCCGTGAGTCTCAGTTTGTTTTTCAGTTTGTTCATGTATTAACAAATTGTAACTCCTCCTGATCAATCCGATCTTGAATCAGTGACTGTGCATATTATAAATGTAGTATAATCTCAACTATGTATCAGCAGCACAATGTTTTTGTTGGTTGTGTAGAGATGTTTTCCCAATTTTTCCCAAATATTGTGTCTTCTGGATGTTTTTCATTTATTGCATCAAGGTCGTGTTGATTTTTTAATTCAGCTGATAGTGCATAAAACGCTTTATCAACATTGGAATCCACTTTGGCGGAAGTTTCCAAATAACTTTACAAACTTATAAATAACTTTATAATAATGTTGTAGTTTTCCAGTCGTAATTTAGTATTAACAAACAAATTTTAATTTTTTGGACAAAAAAATCAAACATTGATTTGAGAAACATGGGTGGAACTGAAAATTAAGAAAATAGAACTGCGAGTAGTGGATTAAGAATCGTTTTTTAAGTCGTTAAAAACTAGAGATAAGCCAATTGAATATAGCTTGAAGTTCATATTTTGAGGTTATAAGTTTCCATAATTTGCGATGTTAGTTTTAGGTTCCCTATGTACGGCCGTAAATTAAAAAAAATATTTTAAAATAAAACCAAAAAATATTTTTTTATTTTATATTGAGAACATTGAAATTCTAAAAAGTGAAATTAGTGGTTTTATCGAGTTAATTATAAGTTTTTACGGTATCTCCAGTTGATAGGCCAATTTCTCAGCAGTTTCCAATGGAACAGCCCTTTTGTGTGACAAATCACTTTTATTTCCAATTATAACCTTACACGGATGTATAATATGTTTATAGTAGATCGTCGTACTTAATTTTTGTAAAATAAAATTTATAAAATTTTTCGTAAAGTTTAATTTGGGTGTTGGAAACATGGTATATGTTTACGTCAAATACTAATCAAAATAAATATTTACTTCTCATTCAATTAAGTTTTGACCAATTTTAGTACGCCGTATTATTTGTACAGGGTGAGTTAGTTACCTAGATGAACGTTCACAACAAAAGTAATTCTACCGTGACGTTTCAAATATTTAGTTAATTTTGAACCGTTGATACGATGTACTTCGACTTAAAACTATTAAATATTTGATTTTGAATTTGATTTTAATGGTGCTGTTTTTAATGCATACGAAAACTAAGTTACACATAAAATTTTAAATGCCATATTATGCATCAACCAAACCTTTTTAACAGTTTCGGGAGCGAACTTTTTGACTTCAGCTAACCAATCAGAGATACTGTTAAAGCTTTCAGGATCGCTGATGTCGTATACTATAAATATGCCATGAGCACCCCTAAAAAATTACTTTGGACTTTTTTTAAACAGTAGTTTTTTTGTTTCAGGTCATTTATATGAAGATTGGACAAACGCTATTCCTAATTAATTTTTTTATGCAAGGGGCTGGTTGTATAAAACGTTTAAGGGTGATTATTTCCTTAAATTTGCACTTAAGTGATGCAAAAAAGCAAATTTATATCAAGTGCGTTGCATAAACAGTTTCACTTAAACTACCTTTTTTCCCCTGAAATCCCAAGGGTGGTCAAGAGGACCCTAGACTTTAAGGGGAATATTTAAAATTGAGCTGGTGCGTCATTAATAAGATTATAGATCGTTTTAAGAAAAATTAAAAAGTTTATAATAATTTTAAGGCCTACGCACACGTAGTAAGTAATTAATTTTTACAAAAAAAAATCGTTGTTACATTTAAAAAATATTTCAGCATTATTCTGCACAAAACATTGTCTTCATTAATTGACCAAAGTCCTCTCCTCGTTTCGGCTGCTTAATTTGTTTGTTTATTTAAATAAAATTAAAAAATTTTCAGCACAATAAATTTAAAATTAGATAAAGAATACATTTATTTTTTAGTTTCTAAGTGGTTTTGTCAAAAAAATCTAATAACTGAAGCCAAAAACTGCGACAAAACACCTAATTCCGAATAAAAAATAAAAATAATTTGTCGATTTACGTTTATTTGGTTAAATAAACTAATTTTTCAAGCAATTTATGGAAATCATTTATTTATACTGTGTTAATATTAATGTTAGCACTTTTATATATTTTAATTTAATTTTGCAGAAATACTTAGTTTTAAATGTAAACAAAAGTTCCTTTACGTTGTAGTACGTACGCCCTAAGTTAAGGTTAATGGAAATCGCTTACGTGCAACCCACTTTGGGAAAACTTAACCCTGGGAGATCACTGTATTTAAGAGAAAACGTAAGGAATTTTTTTTCACTTTACTGAGGGATTTTTATGCAACCGGCCCCTGTCTTTTTAGCAGTTTTATTCATTTATAAAATTTTCCTCTTTGTTTATGTATATTAAATTTGTGCATCTAACAAACTTCTATTATAATATTATATTATGATTAAATTAAATCATTGGGCACAAAAAATTCCAAACTTTTAAGCATAAAAATATGATCATACTAATTCACAAATATGGATGTTTTGATTTATACACTGTTAATAATATGACAGGTTTAACAATATTTTTAAAAAAATATTTTTAAAATTTCAGGATAAATTCTTATCATGACACCAGACTATCAGGACTAACACCATGACAATTTTTTACAATATTAAAAAAGTCTTTTAATTTAAAATTTTTGTGAATTCTCAACGCAGAATAAATTTACCTGTAATAATGTCCTACAACTACTCTAAACCTTTCTTGACCGGCTGTATCCAATACTTGAAGTTTTACTTTCTTATTACCAATTAATACTGTGCGTATCTGAAATATTGCAATATCTGTTAGATGTAACACCTTTTATTTTGTCTGTGATTTGAATTTTGAATTTAATTTTTAATACAACTTTAAATTATATTTTTAAACTCGTAATAACTGATTTTAATTTTAATTTTAAACTCGTAATAATTTTTAACTAATCGTAAGTCTATGCATAAGCTAATCCTAAGCCAATCAACCATTAAGGGTAAATGGTACCCCTTTTTTTAATTGAAAGCTAATATTATTTTGCTACGGCCCTTAGTTCGGTGCTTAGGGCTACAGGCACCTTATATCTCCTACCTTTCCTTTATTTTTTTACGATTCTCATATTTTTTATACAATTCTTTAAAAACAATTTAACTTTATTTCTGACCTGGTATTGTTTTGCTTTCTTTTGACGTATTGTCAGCTCTTCAATTTTTCACAAATTTTGTTAAATTAGGAACGATTTGCAACGTTTTTCTCTAGACGAAATAAACGCTGTTGCATATAATTTTTACTTACCTTAAAGTCCACTCCAATAGTGGCAATGTAACATTCGGAAAAAGAATGATCTGCAAATCTAAACATTAATGACGATTTTCCTACGCCGGAATCTCCAATAATCAGTATTTTAAATAAATAATCATAGTCTTGGGCCATTTTTAGGAAATTTTAATGAAAAACTAAATTAAAAAAACCGAAAACAAATCAGTAACTTTATAATTTTTATTAACTGTACTGTTGCTTTTAAATTACAAAAGTCATATAAGTAATTTCTTTTTTTAAATATATTATAATCAAAGATTAATTGCTTTATTGGAGAACTCCAGTGTTTTTATACTTGAGATGACTGGGCAACAATGAATCATACTTAGAGTTGCGAAACACCTTACACGTTTCTCTTTCTGCGTAGAGCAAAAGTTCATTTGGAAATGCAGGCTGATAAAGGTTTGTTTTTGATAAGTCAACTAACACTAATAACAATAATATACAAAGAAAGTTATGAAAAACAGCATTACAAGTTTGAAAGCTTTAGTGAACAGCAAAACATTGATCAACTTTTTTATTAAATTAAGCTCTAATTAAAGACGGTATTAATTTTATGTAAATTTAGGTTTTTTCGCGTTCATCATATATTTTATTTTAAAGAGATTTTTGGGGAATAGAAATTATTTCCCAAAGCAACAATTTGTAAATATTAAAAAATGGTACGGGGTCTTTAGAGCCCTAAGCACGGAACTTGGAGTCATCGAAAATTTTTGGAAACTTGGAGCCACGAGCAATAAGAACTCAGAGCCTTTAAGAAAAAATTGGTTTGGAGTTAGATTTAGGCTTCGCTTAGGCTTAGGCAAACGTTTTAGCGATTTTTATTTTCGGCTCCAAGTTTCCCACTTACAGCTACAAGTTCTCTATTTTCGGCTCCAAGTTCCAGCTCCAAGTTCCCAAAGCTCCATCGACCCTAAATTCAAAAATAGCGATTTTGCCTTTTAAACTTTAATTATATTTTTAAAAAAACGTTTAAGTACAAAACTAGGCTAACTCGATTTACCTCAACCCTGTAAGCAGTGTCCAAAAGTTTGATCCATAGCATTTAATTGCCGCATTTTTGTCCCCACAGCATGATTGCCGCGCGGATGTTTGAATAAATTTAGCTTGATTTTTAGATTTCGCTTAGGATTAGAAAAACGTACAGGCTTAAACTTAGGAGGTTTTGTTCGGTTCAATTAAAGAGAACAGAGTTCCTTTTTTAGCACAAATATAACGAGACAAAACTATAATATTATAAATTGATATTTAAATAATTCAGCCTACCTGTTTCATTATTTTTCTTCTTTCTTTTTTTTTTCTTGGAATTGTTGTAAAAACACGTCATTTCGTCAAAATTCTCCTGTTCGGTGTGTTTTTTATGTAAAAAAACGAAAATTTAGTTGTTCTGTCAACACTTTTGAGAAGTCACAAATTCGCTAAAAAACACACACTATAGACAAATAGTGGATAAACCGTAAATGGGACCACCCTTTCAGAAAAAAGACCTAGGACCTTTTCTTTCTTTTGGTCCGAACATTAAAATATCGTAACTAGAACGCTTTCTAATTAAAGCCTGCCTTAGTTAAGGCAGCAAATGTTTTTTGAGCAATGTATGAAGTAACATATTTTCCTTTATTGCCATGTTAAATATTTTCGGCTTGGCTAATTTTTACTTTTCCAACTTCTGAAAAACACTCGTATTAGAATAAATTTTTACCATAATTTAAAAATTAAAACGTTAATTTTTGCATAAGCTTCAATTGCTATTTAGTTGCTTCGTTACCGCTTAAAACCTTAGCCGCAAAATACAAAGTTCATAATAAACGTAATTTCACACTAAAAAAATCCGCTAGATGCACCAAAAAAAAAATTTCGTAACTATTACTTTTATTTTTCCCAAGCACATATTTTTCGTATTCACGCAAAGAATTTTGAAGCCCAGGAAAGAGGTAATACCTGAAGCTCCTGGCCCCCAAAACCATACCTGCCCCTCACGTTTTGGAATTTACTGAGCGATATACCAGTCGACAGAACATCATTTATTTTAACTTTAATAGGCAGCCCTTTATAATCTGACTCGATAAGCCGTCGATAAAAAATTTATTAAAATCATAATGTTACGTTGCGGTTGCGTTACACAGTCATCATTAGATGGGCATTCTAACGTTTGCTGGTAATCGTTTATAGGCTGCTGAAAGGTATGAAGTACACGGGTCTCAACATCTACTACACCACGTCGGTCTCCTGGGCGGAGGAGGTAGACCGGAATGGAAAAATGTTGATCCCCTTCCTTCCGGTCCTGTTCGCGGTTCTGGTGGTGTTCTCCATTTGCTCCTGCATGTCCGCGGACTGGGTGATCAGCAAGCCCTGGGTGGCCGTCTGCGGCATCATGAACGCCCTTTTCGCGGTCACAGCCACCATAGGCACCCTGGTTTACACCGGCTATCCCTTCCTGCAAATGGTCTTCATTATGCCTTTCTTGATATTGTGTAAGTTTCGAGAAATGTTTGTAAGCGGTTAAATATTACAATTTTTTAAAAAATATTTCTTTCAGAAAACACGATAGCCTTATTGGATTATTCGATTTTTGAAGTCAGTTTTTTTCAGTCAAATTTTAAAAGTTTAAAAAAAAATTAAACAGATAAAAATTCTGGCAAAACCAATATACCTCTGTATTCATTATTAGGTCACAAAATATAAATGAAAATATTTAATAAATTGGTTTATGCCGTATTAATAAATTCGCGTGAATTAAAACAAAAAATATGTAATTAAAAAAACAGTGCCATTCTAATGGACGACTTTGTAAATGTTTCATCATAATCCAGAGTTGTAAGAGGTGCTGGGCTGGTTCGTGTTGAGCCTGACTTGGCGGGCCTAGCCTGGCTTGAACCGAGCCGGGTGGGGCCGAGCAGAGCCGTAAAATGTCGGCCTGCTTACAACTCTGTCATAATTACATACATTTGCATCATTTTTTACACAGAAGTTGCGTATTTTTCATATATTGTGTCTTTTTCAGTTATATCAAGGTTTCTAAGTATTACATAGGCAAATTAATGTAATCACATTACAAAATTTTTAACTTTTATAGCCATTAGTGTGGACAACATGTTTTTGATGTTAAGCAGTTGGAGAACCACTCATCCATTGCTTCCTGTGGAAAAACGAATGTCACAAGCCATTGGTGAAACAGCAGTATCGGTGATGATCACCGGGTTGACTGATGGACTATCATTTAGCGTAGGAAGCATAAGCAACTTCCCTGCAGTCAGTAAGTGTAAAGTATCATAGATGTTGTAATTTTCTTGTTAATATTCACTTTCTGCTCGAAAAATATGTACTTAAAATAAATTAAATGTACATCCTTAAACAATTTAACCAAATCACTCTAGCGTATGCAGAAAAATTGGTTTTTTAGCAAACAATAATCGTTATTACTGTTCGGAATTTATCCTAGTGTAATATTTTTATGACGTTCAATAGTTTTTTTAGTTTTATTTTCTTTAGGAATTTTCTGTACATATTGCGCTCTGGCTGTACTGTACGTGTTTCTGTACCAGATGACTTTCTTCACAGCCTGCATGGCACTCACTGGAAGACGCGAAGCCGCCAATCGCCACTGCATCACTTTTATGAAATGTATACCTAAATCAGAGTCCAGTAAGTTTATAGCAATTTAAACAGTAAAGTACTGAAAAAATAATATTGGATTTTTACAACCTTAAAAATTCCTCGCCTTGTTTTTTTTTCATTTGGCAGCACACTACCGGAGAGTACACTTTTTGTATAATTCAACTATTTCATTGATGAGATACACTGTATGCTAATTTTTTTTTATTACGCATGATTTTTTTCTGGATTATAACTTTAAAATCGATTTGAATTTAATTGGATTGTAAAAAATATACAATATACAAAATTTATAGAAACAAAACCGCTTTATTATCGACTGTTGTGTGCTGGAGGTTACTATAGTTCCGGTACTCGAAGAATACCCGGTAAAATAGAAACCCAAATGGTGACGGAATTTCTCAGCACCAAATACGCGGACTTTCTGTGCAAAGGGGTCACAAAAGCTGGTGTGATTCTATTGTACGCCTGTTATTTGGGTCTTTCCATATACGGAGTGATTCAGTTGCCGTTGGGTTTGGAGTTACGGATGTTAGTTCCCAGTAATTCCTACGTGGGCGAGGAAGTAGAAGCCACGAAGAGACATTTTAGGTATTAAATTTTATAGTCATTTTTTATAGTCTACCTACTTTAAAGTTTGTACGTATAATAAGTTAATATGTTTCTAGATTTTGGATGCTACCAACTACGTTGCCATTAGCTTTTGTCCATTTTTGCTTCAATCAAAAAGTAAAAGAAACCAGACGTGGATGGTGTATTTCTTTAAAAAATATAAATAGCGAGGTTATTATTAACCAAATAAATAAAAATAATTTAGTGTTAATATAGAAACCAACTAGAATCCGTTAAGATTAGCGATTGAATTCTCATTGTTTGATACCAATAACAATACCAATTGCTTGAATTAGTACTACATGACCACCTGTTTTAATACTATGAGCAATTAAATCATTCCGATCTGGTTTGCCTTCAATTTTGGTATCGGTTACAATTAATTTGTGCCAAGTTGTTTGTTTCCATGTTCATAATTATCAAAAAAATTCAATGAAATTGAAATGTTACTACGTTAATTATACGGCAACGGCTCTCCACACTCTCTCTCGTTAATTTTTTTACACGATTATAATTAAACATGAAGGCTCGACGAATTTAAGCTGTACACCGTCCAAACATTCTGCACGGGAGTATAACATAACCTTTTTGTGGTTTTTTATTAATTTTGGTTTTTTTGATTTTTTATAAAAATTTTTATTGTAGCAGAAGCTTAAATGAGACTCATACAAAGCTAATATCTGTTTTTTTATCAAAAATCAAAAGGCTCTGTATTTTTTAGTGCTTACGGTCAAACATACGGTTATGCAGTTATTCAAGATCCAGAGTTAAACTATCATCATCGTGATGTGATTCGAAGACTTTTGGACCTTTACTATTCTCTCTGTGGAACAAACTTTACTACAGAAGGTAGATTAAGAATAGTGGCTGTTTTCAGAAAAAATCATGAGCAATTACACTAGTAGCTTCTGTTTTTACTTTATAAAACCAATTTGGTCATTTGCCAAAAAATAACCTCAATAATTTAATTAATAAGATTAATGTGAAGTAGAAAAATTGTTGCCCAACAGAAATTGAACGTAAAAAATTGGTACAAAAGAGGTGTAAATGAACACAGATGTAAATTTCAGAGTAGTTTTAGCTGCAACAATAAGATAATTGGAGTGAAATGTTATATTTGTATTTGTCTCGATATCACGAACTTTGAAAAGTTTCTGTAAAAATATATACTTTTTCTAAAATATTTCACTTTCATAAAAAATTTCATATTACATCGCTTTTTGTTTTAAAATTTTTTTATTGTATAAAAAATAATTTCATTTTTTTTGTAAATATTTTTTTTAAATTTTGAACTAAACCTGATTTAATTCTTCCACGGTTCCAATATTGTATTACTTTATTGAACTGCATTCTATATATTGATATAATTGTTAGATACCGTCGTTGATCCCTGACCGAAACGTAAGAAAAAAAAAAACAAAATAATAACCTATACAAGTACAAGGTACAAGTCCGGTACGTGTACCAATTACTAATTTGACCTATCAAAAAGTAAAATACGCATGTAGAAGATTCTAATACCCCAGATCGGACTCGTAGATTTTATTTTGATGTTATTTTTTCGATTTAAGTCTTCTGTAAAAAGTCATGAGCCCATTTAAGATAAAAATTACCTAATTTTGATATGTACAATTTTTGTTGTTAAGAAAAAAATTTTGTTAAGCAACAAAATAAATTAAAAATTATATTTTTACATTGCTTAAAGTCTAAAAAATTTAAAAATATTTAAAAAATTTTAAAAATTGATGGTCACAAAGACCCCAAAAAACATGGACAACAATTTTTTGTTTGGCTAAAAAAGCTATTTTGAGCTTAATTTTGCCAATATTAGTTATCCTAAGCTTAAGTAAAACCTAAAAATCAAGCTAAATTGCGACATATTTTTATTTGATTATGTTTTTGACGAATTTTATTTTTTTTTCAAATTTTAGCCCATTTTTAACTGGTTGTCATACAAAATTGGTAGACACTAGAGAAAATTTTAAACTATATTCAGAGCCACCAGACTCTGGGCAATCCTAAAAATTTTTTTAAGTTTAATCAAAGCTAAAAAATATTTTTCCTTAACAGCATAAATAAAAATAGGCAGTTTTTGGGCTTAAATGGGCTCATAACTTTTTACAGAAGACTTTAATCGTAAAAATAACCTCAAAAATGATGTCTACGTGTCCGATTTGGGGTATACACGTGTTTTATAAGCGTATTTTACTTTTCGATCGGTGAAACTAATAATTGGTACACGTATTGTATGGGACTTGTACCCTATTTGAAAAGTCTACCCACCCACTATGTTGTCCCTAAAACAGTCTTGAACTAAATAGACAGACACTGCCTAAATATACCCTTTTGTTGATATCAAATTACAATCATTTTTAGAACTTTCTTCATGTGCACTCCATTTTAGCTTTCAGCTTTTTTTACACTTTAATTTAAAAATGGTTTTTAGTTTTGAACAGAGACAGGAAAACAGTTTTGAACTGACAAATCGTCAAATTAACTCCTAATTTTTTACACAGGAAAATTCTCGTGAATAACAGTAAAAAAATGTAAATTTACTATATAAAAAAATTTTTATGATTTTTTACAGGTGAATTTTGGTTGGAAGAATTGGAGAAGCAGGTGAATCGATCTTCTTACGAGGATCGGTTGGCGTTTTACAGTCATTTGTTCGAATTTTTAAAAAAGCCGGAAAACGAAAAATTTCGTCACGACATAAAGTTTGCGAAAAGCGGCGTCGCTATAACGGACACAAAAATGCTAATTAAAATGCGAAACGTGGGGTTCAGCAATCAGACAACGATCGCAAAAACTTTGAGAAAAATTTTCAAAAAATTTGAATTTAAGGGTAGGTTTTGATTAATAAAAACCGCTCTTTTTATTTTTATCACTTGTGTATGTTGCGTCCAAAAACACGATGCTGAATAAGTTTGATTTTTGAATAAAAAACTGCGAAAATATCTTTATTTTTATCTTCCCGACCAAAAATCGAAGATACAGTGCTAAAACTTGTAATTTCTAGCCTGAACATTTCACCGACTGACAAGCTATGTAGACGTTACATTACAATGTACGTTAAACAAATGTTAATTTTTTATTGTAACCAAAGCAAATTGCTGCTTAAAAATGTGGCGCTATACTGTAAACTAAAAGCATAGTGTAAAACAACTTTAAATTTTATAAATAGAAAAATTCTAAATTTTTGGCTTAACTTAAAATATTCTAGAAAAAATAATGCAAATGAAATGCAAAGTTGAGAAAATATAAACAGCTCACTTAATTTTTTTAATATAGATAGCAAAATAAAAAAAACCCCACTATTTATGGGATTTTAGTGTATATTTATTATTATTTAAAACTGTAAGTAATATTTTTAATTAGTAATGATGATACTAATCATGATATTTTTAGGATTTGTGTATGAGCCTAATTTTCTACTGGTTGATCAACAAGATTCAACTTTAAATAATTTGTTGCAAAATACAGGTATCGCAGTGGGAGTCATGTTCTTCATCGCTTTATTATTCATACCGAGACTTCTTTCAGCTTTATGGATTGGAGCCAGGTATACTTAAGACTTTAACGAATATTAGGTTTAGAATATTATTAGATTAAAGTTTAAATTAAGTTAAGATTCTAAACTTATGGAATTTAAAATGGAAGATAGAAATTTTAGGTTTTAAAATAAGATTTTATGATTTGAAAAAAAAATTCTTTAGTCTATACCTACATTTGGCTGGGTATATTTTTTGTTTAAAATCTAAATTTAATTTTGCGTTCCTAATCCCTATAATTTTACCTTTTTACTAATAAAATAGTGTCTGTTTGAAATAATCTACCAGCTGAAGTAGTATCTGCTAAGTCTGTCCAAATTTTTCGTAAAAAAATTAAAAATGTTAAATAATGTTTTAGTGCATAAATTTTTGTACCCTGTCAAATAAGCCCAAACTAGTGTGTGATCTATAAAATAATGTAAAAAAAATTAAATATAGTTTTTTTTATTTTTTAAATCCAATATTTTACTTTGTCATTTTTTGTGTGTAATTTATAAATTGTTTATTTGACTTTATGTAATTCATTTTTTTATTTGCATTTCACAAGTTGTAAGTTCAATGTTATATTACATAACCTTTGCAAATAATAAATACTTTATTTTACTTTACTTTATTTTTTTAAGGGTGTTGGGTGCCAAATTTTGTTTGAATGGCTGTATTAAGTCCGGTTTTTCTGAATTTATTTACCGAAACATTCTTTTGAAATTGGGTCAAATCCATTTTTTAAAAGCTCTTTAAAGTAAACATTTTAAAAAGTATAAACCTTGTTTTTATCGCAATTTGAAAGCAAACTTAATAAAACTGTTTTAAATATAAGAACAACCTTAAATTTTTAGCATAGTTAGCATTAATCTGGGAGTCGTGGCTGGGCTGGCGGTTTGGGGCTCTCGGCTGGACATCATCTCCATGATAACCATCGTGATGTCCGTGGGTTTCTCCGTGGATTTCGCCGCTCATATCACCTATCACTATTTGGTGAGTCGCGGGGAGGACCGACTCCACCGCGCCTTGCGCTACGTTGGCGCCCCGATTTCTCAAAGCGCAGCTTCTACAGTTCTGGGCGTGGCCACGCTATCATTCGCCGAATCTTATATGGTATATATTTGGTATATGTTATACATGTATAATTGTAATTTTTTTTTTCGTGTTTTACAACCTTACGGTAACATCGGTGACGATGCAAAATAATTATATAATTTTTTGAAGTACCCCATTAAAACGAGCTTTTGTTAGAAAAATAGGACCCCAATTAAGGGGTTTTTTTGAAATAAAACACAAACTAGATCACTAGTGCTTTAATTAAAAATCTAGTGCTCTAATTACTCCAATATTGTTTTTATAAATGTGTTTAAACAATATAAAAGCTAGTTTCATTTTATTCTTTTATTAATTATACACGAATTAACCCTTTGGGATTTTTTCGTCCAAAAATGTGCTGCACTGTGTTAAACTTGGTGCTGACCGGCTACGGCACGCGGAATTTAACACACTGCAGCACTGACGCGGAATCCCTTTTGCGGATTTGCAGCGGAATAAATCCCTAGGGTTAAATCTGGCTTACCTCGTAAAAACGTATGGAGATGTAAAAGGACTAAATAAGATTGAGCAGCTATACCGGGTTTTTTAAAAATGACCGCAGAATTTTTTAAAAATTCTGTTTTTTTTAAAAATATACAAAAATTAGTGGACTTTAGACGTTAAAAATCTGGCATATTTGTTAAAAACGATTCTTTATGTTAAAATAATTTATTTTATTTTTGATATTAAACAGTTTTTTCTCAAAAATTTAAATTGTTTTGTTGTTTTATATTCAATACAATATTGCAAATCATCGAAATCAGCTAGGTTTACGTTATACTTAAGTTTAAGTTTAAGTTTAGTTATTATTTTAGTTATAATTTTAAGTTTAGTTATAGTTTTTATTCATATATTTTGAATAGAACAAAGTTTTATAAACTGTTTTAAAAACATTTGGTGTATAGGTGCGGACATTCGTAAAGACGGTAGTGTTGGTCGTTGGTTTGGGTCTTTTGCACGGTCTCATGTTCCTACCTGTTATTCTGTCCCTTTGCGTCCCAGCCGACCAGTATTTGGACAATCTGACCGTATACAAAAGCCGCGTGGGCCACTATCTCAGTTCTAACCTGCCCGAATTTGTGCACCAAATTCGAAACAAGAGGATGTGGGCCTATTTCTCAACCACCACAGAAGACCGAGAAACCACAACCAGCGAAGAAAGTTTGGCCAGAGACGATAGCTTAGGTAAGAATTTATATTTATGCTGTCTTACTGTATTGGTGTTGTTAAACCCGTTTTGATTAACTATTTGAATTTTCCTGAAGCTGAATAACAAAACTGAAAATATATTTGTGTAGTTTTGCTTGCTGTGCTACTATTTTTATCACCTGGCGATTTTTTGCGCAATATATGCCGGTTTTTATCCCTTGCCGGAGTGCAGAAAAAGTAAATTTATTTCCTGCAAAAAATTGAAACTGCATTTGAAAATCTCTGCGAGCGAAAGCAATCTGAAAATGGCAAATTTAGCTAGAAAAGTCACACAGTCTATGTACGAGTTTTATCAAAAATTGGGTAAATTGGGTACAGACAAACATTCTGTTGGATTATTATAATTTTGCTAATTTTAGTGTTTTGGTAAAATTTTAAATTAAGTACAATCAGAGCGAGAAAAAGACAAACTCATTATTAGTTCACGTTTTTTTCAAGGTTAAACGAAGTAAAACTTCACGAGCAAAAAAATCTATTTTAAAAGAAAAAATTTATATACGACAGAACACAATGAATAATTTAAGTTTTTGCTTCTTATGTTTTGTTTTGAAAATTTACAATTAGAGGAAAAAAAAGGAACAATAATTGCAATTATTATTATACAATACAAAAATAAAACTATCGTGATTTGTCCATAAGGTTAACATTAACTTGTTTTAACATAAGTTTTATTTCTTAAAAAATGCATAGCTTTTATCCCAATAACCCAGTTTTTAAAACTTAACCAACAAATTAAAACATAGAAACATTAATTTTAAATCGCCAATTTTGTTTAAACCCAACACCCAACTTCAAACTCTGTTTCTTCAATTTTAATTTAAAAAACCTAGGTTGTTTGGGTAAAACAACCAAACTAACATCAAAAACTTAAAATAAAGGAAAAATCAAACGCTTAGAACAAAGCGCTTGAAAAAAAAGTGGTACCATTTAAATGGTACTTCTGTGTAAAAGTTCCATTTAAATGGTGCTTTTAAAATACCATTAAAATACCATTAAATGGTACTTGTTCTTCAAGCGGTTTATTCCAAGTGTCTCATTTTTTCTTTGGTATAAAGTTTTGGTAATAAATGCGAAATTATAAAACACAAAATATACTTCGAACTTAATGAGAGATTAAAAATATAATCCTATACAAAAATAACTGTGTCATTCAAACTTATCATTATAATAAATTTAATAATAATGAAAACCGGTTTTAAAAATGTTTGATTCATTTTTTTAATATTTTCAAAAAAAAATTTGCTGATTATAAATGTCCCTCTTTTGCAAATACAAATAAATTGACCTTGACTAGCGCAAAAAATGTGTAAATTACATCCGGTCTTTATCTAAAAATTTGGCACTAATTATTTAGTCCATTTGCAAATAATTTTCAAGAGAAATATTTCCGGTTCTTTTTTAAAACAGTTTGTGGTGATAAATCATCTGCGAAAAGAAGTAAAACGAGTTTTTTTATCAGCCTTGCGAATATGTTTGATGGGTAATTAAAAATTGTCTGGTTTTTTTTACATACCGGACATTTTTTTCTACAAGTTGAAAACACTTTTAAAATAAAAAAAAATATTTTTAAAAAACATCCGATAACATATTAATATTCACACAGGGTTACAAACCTTTCAAAATTTCTGAAGTTAAATTTGTGCCTGACAAACTGACAAAGATTGTTCTAAGGTTTTTAATACAATAGCCAATATAGTGTTATTTATAGTTATTATTGTTTATGTAAACTGAAAAATATTTAATACTTGAAGACACCATGTTAAATTATTGGTGTATCTTTGGGTTGCTTGGTGAAAAGTTTATACACATTGAATTTGAATGTGACTAATTTCGGGGTTACCAGTGGCCATTCGACGTGTTCTTACATCGAAATATTATGCTCCGGAATTCTGACCATTTAAAGTGAAGTAGGTTCGGAATTTATTTCACTAACAAAAAGGTTGATTTAGACGATAAATATACTAATATATATCTAACTTTGAATGACATAATAAAGTATTTGTATACATTAATCGAACCGTTAGCAAGTTGTGCTCATCTGAGGTTTTTGTGTTAGTCCACATCATTTTTGTACAGATTTTAGTTATCTGCGTTTTTATTGGCGCTCGAGATGGTCTTTGTCAAAATCTACTCTCATTTTTCAAGGCATATAACTTGTTCTCAATTGTTTCTGAAAGTTTATCCGTTTTTTGCCAAGTCACAAAACCATTGCGCAAAAAATGCGAGAGTCATATTTTCAAAATGGCTATTCAAACCATCAAATATGGCAAAAGGTGTGCCATTTATACAGCGTTTTATTACGTTGAGTTAAAGGCTAATCGTTGTGACACTCATCCATCGCAATGATGTGGCACGAGTACCAACCAACAGATATGTGCGCCGTGATCGTTATTACCCATCCTTGTTGTTACTCACTCCCTTAATTTTTTAAATTTTAGGCGTGACTGGTAACTACGAGGTCCCGTCCAAGGCGCCGTCCTTCAGCACCACCAAGCACATGCGCAGTCACTCTGTTCCCCATCACGCGAGGAGCAAAGCGTCGCAGCGTACGGTGGACGCAGGCAGGAGTCTAGAAAGGCGCCGCAGCATCCGGACGGTCTCCGCCCTCTACGACTTCCTCAAGTACAAAAACGTCAAATTGGCCAGCGAGAACGCCAAAAGTCACGACCAGGACATCTACTCCGAAATCGAACCCCATCAGGACTCCACTGACGACGTATATCAACCCCTGCCACAAGAAAACGGTAAGAAATGACGACATTTTAATGTCCCTAGAAGATGTTGCCCCAGTGGCTCAGTGCAGTGCCGCCAATATTATTAAAACACTGAACAATGAAAATATATTTCTTTTCTCCACCTGGGACGGCTTTTAAATCCACCACAGAGTTCAAACCTTTAGCTATTTATATAACACCTTCGTCGAATATTTTATATAAGAAGGAAAATTTATATTTTTCTGATTAGGGTAACTAGGTAACTAAATTAAAATCGGCCGTACTTTAATTTCAGCCAACCGCTTATTATTTATTGTTATTAAAATATAGTTAAAATGATTTAATGTCGGCCGAACTTTAATATTAAAGTTCGGCCGACATTAAGTCATTTTACCTATATTTTAATAACAATAAATTTTGATAAAAACTTTGATTTAGAATCAGGAAGTTCTGTAGACAGTTTCGATTCGGAATACAACTATTCCGACCCCGGGGATGATCATTTCTCTATTCATAATTTTCACCAAGGCCAGAGTAACCGCGGAAGCACCAAAAGTTACCATAATCAAAACCCAGATACGTCCAGAATCGCGCGGACTCACCATCACATTGCCCAACCTTCAGGTCACAGCCAATCATCGCACGGGTTACACAGGTATACCGAAATATGCATCAATGGTTGCGCGCATTACAATGACAATTAGAAATTAGAACAATTTATTTAAAATAGTTTTCCATTAGATTTTTTACAGTTTCCTCCTAAAAGCTTAATTGTGTATTCTGCCAAAAGAAAGAGAATATATTTTGTGTAGCAAAATGTTGAATTTTTTAGTATCAAAAACCACAAACATCATTTTATCTATTTATGTATCTAATTTATGTTGAATAATATTCACAACAAAAAATATAGTTGTATTTGTTAATAAGGTACATGAGCGAAGCAATAGCTATTGACAAAATTATGTATGTACAAACCGTTACATGCAAAAAAAGCATTATCTTTTCTGTCACCATGAATTCTCATCTGCTAAGATAGGATACTCTATAACGCACATGTACACGCACATTTACGGTCGATTTTTTTTCGGCCGAATTTCTAACTTTTTACCATATGGGGCTTTACGTCTGAAAATTTTTTTGCAGATTGCCCATACTTTTCTGAGCTCAAAGTATATAATTTGTTAGGAGTAACCTACCTGGGTCGGGTACCCCGAGAGGTTAAATGGGGTCAATTTCACGATTTTTGCTAAAAATCTTTGTATAGGGGACACATTATGCATATTTTGGCATCATGCTCAAAAACTGTTAGAGCCACAGACCTGAGACCGGGGAAGGATTTATGCGGAAATTTAAGTCCGACATTTTGGTGATAGTCTTAAAAAAATCTTGATGCCCTAAGGCACTGCAATGGCTGATCCCTAAAAAAACTTTTGACACAGCCCTTCTACCCGCCGTGTTGGGGTGGGGGTTTTTTTTTTTTTTTTTTTGGCTTCTTTTTTGTCCCCTTTTGGTTTTTTTTTTTTTTTTTTTTCTGTTTTTTTCATATGAAAGTTCTCGATGCACTGATTTTAAAAATATGTGGTTTTTTTTAATTTTCTTCAGTGGTTACCCATTTTGGCACCCATCAATGTACCCCCTAAAATTCTTAAGAGGTGGTTTTATTATAATACCCTCATGTTTATACTCATATCAAAGCTCTCGACACGCTGATGTCAAAAAAATTTTTTTCAACTCGATTTACCCAATGGTTAGACGTAAAGCCCCATATGGTCAAAAGTTAGAAATTTGGCCAAAAAAAATCGACCGTAAATTGCGGCAATTTTGAAGCTAACCCCCCAAAATTTTTGAAAAAATTTTTTTTCAGGAGGTAGCCAAAAGTACAAGGATCTTAACACAAGATATTTGCATATTGATCGCGGCGCGTTCAAAAATTATAAGACCGCAAACAAAAAATTTTTTGTCAACTTTTTTTCAGTATTGCTAAAAAAAACAGAGAATACGTAATACACTGTATCCGTGACAAAAATTTGCATATTGCCACCGTACCGCTTTAACCATTTCAATTTGCTCGCTCACTTGGCACTACTCGCGCAAAAAATTAGGTATGACGGAAGTATGACATAGGTCGCACGAACGTTTCACGGTTGTAACCGAGGAAAAGGCAATTACGGGAACGGGTTAATCGTGTGAATTTTTATGTATAATTCAAACTCAGCATTACTAAAAAATTTTATTTAAAAGTTTGACTTTAATTTTCTGCTTTTAAATTTTTAAAAAACAATTGAAGTTTTTATTCATGTCAGTTTTTGCACTTTTCTATCATAATGCGAACTTAGTGTTTTGTATATTTTTTATATAACAAGTAGTCCGTGTCAGCCATACGGCTGACAAATAATTTTTCCTGTATATATTTTTCGGATTAATTTGCTAACTTTTTTCAAAATTCAATCCTTCTGTAATATTCCCTGGACTGCAAGGTTTGTAATGGAACTTTGTTTAGTCCAATTTGGTTTGTGGTTGGGGAGACGGTCCGTACCCCTTTTATTGATAATGTATTGTCCAGCATAAAGATATCCATGTTAATTTTATTTATTTTAACCGCCTTATAAAGATACTCCTCGAAATATAAGCTTTTCAATGATATCTCGTTTAGCCCAATCTTTTTTGTGGTTGAAGAGGCAAAGCCATCCCTTTTTTTGTGAAAATTTCTTGTCCAGCTTATGCTGATGTTCATGTTGTTTTTTATATATTCGACACTCATTATGAAATTTTCCAGACTGTGATCTTTGCAATGATATCTCATTTAGCCTAATCCGTTCTGCGATTTGAGAGTAGAGTCCTTCCCCGTTTTAGCGCAAATATGTTGTCCAGTATTTATATGTCCATGTTTTATCTTTCCAAAAAAATATTTTGGCTTTCCATTGACTAATTACTTTAACCAATAAGTTTGATCCAATTCAAAGACAAAAATTTTTTCAACTTACAAAGTGCATAGGGCCTCCTTTTTGTGAAAATTCGTTGTCCAATCTAAAGTCCATGTCTATGCGATTTTTTTAAAATTTCAACCCCTTTATGATACTCCCCTGCCTGTAAGCTTTGCAATGATATCTCATTTGGCCCAATCCCTTTTGTGGTTGAGGTGAAAGGTCACCCCCCCCCTTTTAGTAAAAAAAAACGTTGTCCAGCATAAAGATCTCCATGTTCATTTTTCCAAAAAACGTGATATTGTGGCTTTACAATGGCTAATTACTCTTACCAATAAGTTTAAGCCAATTCAAAGACAAAAAGTTTTTTAACTTCCAAAATCGATAGCTCCCTCTTTAAGTGAAAACGCGTTGTCCAGTATAAAGATGTCCATGTAAGTTGTTTCAAAATTTCAACCCCCTTACGACATTTCCTAGGGTATAAGCTTTCCAACGATACCTCATTCACTTTAATCCGTTGGGTGGTTAAGGAGGAGTTAGGGAACACACAGACAGACAGACAGACACACACACAGAAATTACGTCTATTTATATATAGATATATTTTCTTTTGCTGCAAAACAGTATAAATTACCAAAATTCCTTGTTTTAGAACGGAATATGAACGTATGTCTCAACGGATGTATCTAAAGAGAAGTGATGGTAGAAGGGAATCCAGGGCGTCTCAGAGTCAGAGCTCCTACGCCCAGTATCCCTTGCCACCACGAAAAGTCCAAGTGATAAACGTCCCGCATCAAGCGGTCAGAAAACCCCCGGCGGTCCTTCCCGTCCCCGCTAGTGAAACTGTCGAAATCGTGCTAAAAAACAATCTTATTTCACCGGAAAAAGAGCTCCAAGTCCATCAGCGTCTGGCTCCCAGTCGCCAGCAGCAGGATATTATGAATTTGCACCAGAGCACGGACTCCTTGGCGGACAGCGACGTTTTTCAGGCTTTCCAAAGGACTCGGAGCGGTCGCAGTTTTGCCGCCCGTCAAATGGCCACGGCGGACACGGGGAACTCGGGTCTCAGCACTTTCAAAGGGCCGCGATCCAAAGCCTTGTCCACAGTCCCGCCCAGTGAAAACAGTCAAAAGAGCGGTTCCGCTGACGACAGCTTTAATGTACTCTATTGATTTTTTAAGGAAAAAAACAAACAGGAAAATTAATTTTATCCCGAACTTATGTTAAGAATGAAATTAAACTTCTAGGATTATTGCTTATAGTAATTTTAATGGTTGCTAAACCGGCGCATTACAATATTAATTGTTATGCATAGCCTCAATTGAAACATTTTTTATTGAATAGAAAATTAAAACAATAGAGATATAGAGCAATAAAGAAAATTTTGTGAGATTATTTTTGTAGGCGCCTCCATTTTAACGTTCGAACTCATGAGCCATCGCGGAAAAAATATTAGAACGTGTTGTAGCCGCCTCACACATTCTAACAGCAGGCGCTGTTATTCCGCAGTTTGTCGCAATTATGATTTTAACAATTTTATGGATTGTCAAAAAATACTATTATCCGGAATTAATATTATGTACATACAAACAATTCAGTAGTTTAGTCTATTTATTTTTCAACTAATTTTCTTGTTAGTTTTCTTTAATAATTTTCATTGAGTATAATCATATTTTCCTTTTTTTATTACAGATAATTTTTCAAACGTGTAGAATGTAATATTTTTGTCGTTTTTGGTTATTTCTATCTTTTTAGTTGTTTTACGTTAACTTTTTTTTCATGTGACGTCCATCTGCAATAAGGCGATATGTCGCTTTTGTAATTTAAACGGTGCGGGGTCTTTAGAGCCACAAGTAGGGAACTTGGAGCCATAGAAATTTTTTGGGAACTTAAAGCCACGAACCATGGGAACTTGAAACCTTTGGAAAAAAATTGGTTTTTGTTTAGATCTAGGTTTCGCTTAGGCTTAGGTTTACGTTTTAGCAATTTTTATTTTTGGCTCCAAGTTCTCAACTTGGCTCCAAGTTCTTCACCTACGGCTCTAAGTTCCCTATTTTTGGCTCCAAGTTCCAGCTCCTAGTTCCCGTTGGCTCCATCGACCCTAAACCATTTAAACACTGGAAAAAGTATTAACCAGGTTTTTAACAAAAAAATTAGTCCGTTTTTTGAAATAAATAGATGTGCCTCTTGTAACTATATTACAATAAAAGTAGATGTTTTATATATATAATTTAAACTATTATATTACTATTGAATAAAAAATTTAAATTTCTTGTTAATTGCAAAAACTGGCGTAATTTGTTTCATCACAAAATTATTTTAAAACAATTAAACTAATCACAAAACCTAAATTATGTTAAACCTAAATTAAACCCAAATGTCTGTAAAGTAAATTGGCCCTACAAAAATATAGAAGCAAAATTGAAAAATCTTAGAAAATAAAAATGATTTTTGATATTTTGAAATTAGGAGTACAGCATAGGTTACCCTTTGCAATTTTTAAGATCAAAAAACGCGTTTTACACGCGAAAAAGATTAACTGCATTCAACACGCTTTGTAGTTTTATCAAAAATTTTAAATTAGTGTTATCTATTTTTGATTTTATTATTATTAAAATAAAATGTTTTAACTAATTAAGGACATGATTGGATCTGAAATACGAAACTAAATTTTCCGAGTCAATTATTATTTTTGTATGCTAAACTAATGACTATTTAACAGTCTTTATTTAATATGAATTTGAATGTATAACAAAAATGTCTCCAAGTTTAAGGTATTATCACTTCAAACATTGATAACACCTTTTAAACATTTATTTACTAACACAAAGACTAACACTAACAATCACTAACATACAAAAAAATTAATAAATGTAAAACAAAAACAAGAGTATTCAAAGTGTTGCGATGCGATTGTATTGTTTTTCCTAATTGCAAAATTATAATTTACTTTATTTTTTATAAAATAAATTTTAGCGTGCTACAAACAATTTAGAACCGGTGGAACGGAAGAACAAACATATGGACTTTAAAACTGAAAATGGGGAACTTAAAGCCGATAGTAATATGGAACTTAGAGTTGAAAGTTGGAAATCACTAAAATCTATACGCTTAAGCAAGCCCAAATATTAGCCGAAAGTATTTTCGTTTTGGGCCAAAAAATTCCAGTTTTATTACTGCAGACTCCAAAAATTTTATAATGGCTTCAAACTTCTTATTTACGGCTCCAAAGACCCCATGTTGTAGAAGCAATCAAAACAAAATAACCGATTGCTTATTTTCGATTTATAACAATTATAAAATATACTTTTAATATCATAATTTTCTTGTAAAAATTATGTATCAAAATAAATATTTTTTATTTAGAGGGCTAAAAAACGATTTTTAACTGACTTAAATTTTGGCCATTCGCTATTAATTTTTTTAACATAAAAAGTTATGTGGCAGCAAGCAATCTCAGTAAAAATCCAAGTTTTTTTGTTTTATAATTTTCAGTTACAAAAAGTTTGAAGAGAAAAGAGGAGTATAGTTCAAAAATGATTAAGACTGGCGACAAAACAAACTTTAAAACGTTATATCTCAGGAAAGGCCGAACGAATTAGAACGATACTTATATCATTGTGTAAATTCGACTTTTGGCTATTAGCTGAAACTAAAAAAAATAATGTTCATTAATGACGCCATTACTACGGCGTATACGATGAAAAAACCTGGGCCTCAAAAAAGCAAAACTTTTTTATTAGTGCGTGATAAAAAAACCACTAGGTATGCTGTTACAACATAACAAAAAGTATAGAAAACAACACAAAAAGTTCATTTTATCAGCCAGAATTAGTAAATTTGTAGGTTTTTTTGTTTGCTTACGTCAAAACTGAGGTTTATTTCTCTTACGTAAGTGATAAGATATGTCTTAAGTATGGTAGTGTGCACAAACAAGTTAACGTTGCGTGTTACGTCATTGGTGGTGGTAAGTAATCTAGTTTAAACCAGTCTTTAGGATTTTCTTTTTAGTTCCAAGACAAAATAATTACAGAAGCCGTTGTGTTTTAAAGTTTTCTTTGTTGCCACTGAGTGCTGTTTGAAAACTATGCATAGCGATTAGCATAATCCGAGCACTGCCTGGCGGTTCGAGCGACGCTTAAAATAGTTCGTAATGGAAGTCCTTTTGTGATACACCTAAAAAACTAAATAGTTAAACATAAATAAAAATACAGTCGATAAAATATATATGAAGTACATGATTTCACAAAAAACGTTTCGAGTGTTCGCCAAATTATCATCAGACGAAGCAGAAATACTAAATACAAAAAAAATTTAGATCGATGTCAAAATCTATAATATAATTATAAATACGGTATACAAACATAGATTTAAACGTGCACATTATAGTGGAACTTTGGTTCCACTATACTGTACACGTCTAAACAAACACCCAGTGTTGAATTGCCCTTTTTCGTCGCTTTACTTTTATACAGAATCTTTGTCTGCTATTTATAACCACGACAAATTATATAATTATTAGTAACTCACGATCTGCATTTGGGGTGTGTATTAAGGCTTTCAGCGCAGTCCATTCGCTTCCCTCCTGGTCGCACTTTGTTCTCTGCAACGTGTTCGATAGGTGGAAAGCGTACTCCAACTTGTCTTCTGAAATTTAATTAAAATATTATTTACTGTCAAATCGACCATGAAGCGTTACTACTGTCGATGATGACTGATATATAAATATATTATTGATTATATAATGTCTTATAAATGTTAATATGAAAGTGCTGTGAACTATAGATCTCTTCGTCAATTTTTCTGTAGCAGTTATCAGCCAAATATCACTACATTAGGTAACCTGTGCGGTACGGGGTCTTTAGAGCCACGAGCAGGGAACTTAGAGTCATCAGAAATTTTTCAGAACTTGGAGCCACAAGCAATGGGAACTTGGAGCCTTTTAGAAAAATTAATTTATGTTTAGATTTAGGCTTCGCTTACGCTTAGGTAAACTTTTTAGCGATTTTTACTTTCGGCTCCAAGTTCCCATCTTAGAGCTCCATGTTCCCCCTAGGGCTCCAAGTTCCCCCCTACGGCTCCATGTTCCCAAGGCTGCATCAATGCTAAATCGCCTGTGGTCGAGCTATTTTTTTCATTAATTAATAAAAAAAAATTTCCTGCGGTGTGCCCATCTTAATTTATTTTAATAAAATTAACCCTATCAACTTGAAGATACGGGTAAAGACTTTTTTTCCATTTTTGATTTAAGCAAGGTTTATCAGAGTTTTTTAGCGTCAACATGTAAGTCTAAACGGGCTTTAAAAACATAACAGAAAAATCCCATGTAATAAATTTTTTAAAAAAAAGTTCCGCTATGTATTTGTTTTGTTTAGTCCTTTTGAATTATCTAAACATCAAATTTTTTTATCGATATCTTTTAAAAAGACTTAAATATGCTCCATTATAATTAAGATTATAGTTTAAATCATATTGTGGTTATTTTTATGATATCAATTAAAGGACTTTTTTATTATTAAAATTCATTAATTATTAAGTTTAGTCAAGAATACATGAAAATTAATTAATAAAGAAAAGAAGAATGAGAAATGAAGAACAAATTATAGGGCTATGTGTGGATCCAACCTAAATGCATACGTTTGCATATGTTTATATGCATACGTAGGCATATGTTATTCATACGTATGCCAAAATTTATATGCATACGTATGCATATTTTTTTTAGTTATATGCATACGTATGCATTTCTCCACAAAGTATATGCATACGTATGCATTTTTTGAAACTTTATGCATACGTATGCATTTTTTTTCTAACTTTTATGCATACGTATGTATATACTTTACGGAAAAATGTATACGTATGCATATAAGTTACAAAATATGCATACATGTACGTATGCATATTTTGGAAATTAAGAAAAAGAAATTTTTTTGTTTTTTAAGAAAATATGCATACGTATGCATATTTTGCAACTTATATGCATACGTATGCATTTTTCCGGAAAGCATATGCATACGTATGAATTTTTTTACAACTTTTATGAATACGTATACATAAACGTTAGAAAAAAATGCATACGTATGCATAAAAGTTTCAAAAAAAATGCATACGTATGCATATACTTTGCGGAAAAATGCATACGTATAACTAAAAAAACATATGCATGCGTATGCATATAAATTTATGAATACGTATGCATACTCTCTTAACCCTCAGTATTAAAATTCTTATAAAGACAACTATCTGATTAGCGCAGAATTTAATTTTTACGAAAAAATTTGCGGTATGACGAAGAAAATTAGGCGCCAAATTTACATAGAAGCTTTTTTCCGTCACATTTGCAGAAAAATCTGCGCTCCAGCGCAAAATTTATTTTAATATTGCACTTCACAAAAAGGCGCCATTTTTGTGTACTTGCTTTTTAAAAACTGTCGTGAATTTTCTAATAATATTATGAAGAAGCTATTAATGAATTATTTATTAAGCTGTTATTTAAATAAAGTTCAAATGATAAAAAATATGTTTTGAAAAATGAAACCATTTAAAAATTCCATGATCACTGAAGTTTAAAGTAAGTCTACTTCTTAATTAAAATTAATGTTTTCAATCAGTGAATTAAATAATGCGTTACCAACGTAACTTAAAATATTTGTTGTTTTAAAAGTTTCCTAAATTTGTTTATCTCGTTTAAAACTAAAGTATAAGTTTAAAAGTTTGTTTATAAGTTTAGTAGAATTAAAATAGTTTCTGAATCTACTCGTTTTCAATCATGGGGAAATTTTTCAGAAGTGGAAGGGGGTTAAACCTGGATTAAGAGAGAGAGAGATAAAAAAACGTATTTTAGCCTTATTGATTTTATATTTTGAAAAAGAAATAAAATCGCTAATTCTTGGTCAAAAAGCCCTTTTTATTGCATTTTTGAGCTTTTTAATTGCTTAAAACACTCATCTAGATCTCAAAACTTAAAGGTGTTGTGCGGAGTCAAATTTTGTGTCTTTGATTTTGATATTTTTTTTTTGAAAACCTTACCCCTGCCCCCAAAAGCCCGCAACAATTTTTTGAACAAAATATTTCCAGTGGTTCAGGAGTAATGACCCCCCAAAAATGGCGTTTTTTGACAATTCTGTACGTAAAAGATTGCTTATTGGGTAATAAAGTTTAAATTACGAAATTTGCACTCAAGGAAAGCGGCTACTTTCTACTTTAATTTTATACCTTGATTGTTAAAGTTGGTTCAGTATTTGTCGAGAAATTGCGTTTTCCGTACAATAAACCCGCGATTTTTTCGTTAAAAACACCAAACAACGTCAGTGACTTTATGAAGTTTGCCCAACCTTTGTTTCCTTCACTTCCTATTTTTAGCAAAAAAATCGAGCGTTTTTTGTACGAGAAACGCAATATCTCGACAAATACTGCACCAATCTTAACGATCAAGGTATCAAATTAAAGAAGAAAGTACTTGCTTTCCTTAAGTGCATACTTCGTAATTTGAACTTTATTACCCAATAATCAATCTTTTACGTACAGAATTGTTAAAAAACGCCATTTTTGGGGGGTCATAACTCCTGAACCACTGGAAATATTTTGTTCAAAAAATTTTTGTGGGCTTTTGGGGGCAGGGGTAAGATTTTCACTAAAAATTAACAAAATCGAAGACAAAAAGTTTGACTCCGCACCGCAAGCTAATGTTTAGAGGCGGTTAAAAGACATTTTTTTCTTTTTATTCTTCTTTCTTATTTTAAAGACATTTTTTTCTTCATTTTTCCTAGGGGGTTAACCTTTCTCCACTCAACGCTTCTGAGTGGGGGATGGCGTTTAAACCCCCATTTCAGAATTTGAAGCGTTAACTCTCTCTAACCTCCCCATGCCTATGTATAATTTATAGTTCAAATATAATATTATGATTTTAACCCAGATAAAAAACATAAACTACACCGTATCTAACTTTTTGTCTCATAATAACGGTCGTATTCATTTGTTGAAATTCAAAACTTAAGTTTTTGGCTGTGTTTTTCTGCAAAGTTTTATTAAAATCCGTCCACTATTAAGAATTATATTTATTTAGGATACTTTAATTTCCAACTTTTAAATTTTTATTTTTTACGCTCAGTGAGAATATGTTTTGGAATAACGCTATATAATATAATGTAAACTTTTATTTTAATCATGAGGGCCTACCTCCCTGATTTATTTGTAGGGGTGGGGAGAATTAATTGAAGGTGGGCGTGGCAGTCTAAGGTAAACCTCAAAACAAAATGCGGCCGCTTAAAGCGGCGAAAATAATTAAGGGAAGGATCTCCAAAAATTCAATTTCTAGCATTTTTAGTAATGAAACCCTTTAAACATATTTTAGAAAAGAATGTTTTGGAACTTTTTAGATTTGTGCGACGGGGCGGCTTGGTGTATAACAAACTTAACGCCCTTCTGGGACTAATTGGAATTTTAACTAGAATGAGGGGGCGGCGTGTCGACACTGTCGAAATTTAAAGGGTTATAGCCCTATGTCCGCCCAAAAACCCTTCCTTTCTACTTTCCTTCGTGTTCGTGTACTTATATTATGTCTTATTTGATGGGAACCGCTTGATAATGTTCCTAATTATGCTCAAAACTTATGTATTATGTTTACTCATTGTCCAGAATTATTTAGCTTGTTTAAAATGAATCGTATAATTTTGATGAGCGCAGAATTTATTTTTAATACAGTGCAGACTGATTTCATGTGAATTATGCATATGCGCAAATCAGTCTGCGCTGTATTTTCGCAAAATATTTCGCGCTTTTTGAAAACACTCTGATTCGTTTTAAATTCGCAAAATAAGTCTGCGCAATGAGTAAATTTTTTTATTTATTTTGCAGACTAAAGATAAATTCTATGAGGGTGAAAATAGCTGAGTGGTGAAGTAACCACTCGTTTTTTGAGAAAATATCACGTGCAGAGAAACACATGACGCAACTAAATAATAATTGGTTACATAACCGCTGAAAACTTTTTTTTAATTTTTCTCGCTCACGGGGTTTATTGTTTATTTCTTCCTGGCGGAGAGCGGTTACGCCCTTAATTTCAGCCTGGAAGACTTTAGCTTTAGGGTTAAGAGAGTACGTATGCATATAAACATATGCATACGTATGCATTTAGGTTGGATCCACATATAGCCCGTATAATTTGGTCTTCATTTCTCATTCTTCTTTTCTTTATTAATTAATTTTCATGTATTCTTGGTTTAGTTTTAGTATTTATTAATTATTAATTTTAGGTTTTTTTTTATTTTGTTTGGGTTATTACATCGTCCAATTCGTCCAAAAGACAAAACTAAAAATCTCAGTTAGGGGTGATTAAAACGTTTTTTTTTTTCGATTTTTCCGGCATTTTTTATATGTCCGTCTAAAGAAGAAGTATTAAAAATATTCAAAATTCAAAAACTGCTTTTAGATTGACCAAAGGTGGATAATACGATGATACGGGACACGATGATCCGTGACACGCGTACGTCACGATGACAGCCCCGCGCGGGCCCCCCCCGCGGGCCCCCCCCCGCCCCCCCCCCCCCCCCCGCCTCGTCGTGTCCGTCGTGTCGTCGTCCTCCTCACGTCACCGTCCGTCACGGTGACACCCGTCCGTCACGATGACACCCGTCCGTCACGATGACAACCGTCCGTCACGATGACATCCGTCCGTCACAATGACTCCCGTCCGTCACGATGACACCCGTCCGTCACGATGACAACCGTCCGTCACGATGACACCCGTCCGTCCGCTGGTTGTCTTTGGATTGAACAAAATCGAATTTTTGGTTTTTATCCTTTGAACGCTTTGGACGAACCATGTCCCGGCGTTATTTTTATTATGTTGGCTGTTTATTATGTTGACCAGATTAAGAACTTTGATGTTAAACAAGAAAAAATTGTTTGGTGCAAAAGTTAAATGTGTTTTGAATAAAAAATTTAGTGCTTTTTTTATAAGTTCCCTTCTTCACAAAAAGATCCCCTTAAAACCTTATGCATTATAAATCACTAATCAAATTGATTAAACTAAAAAAATTGAAGGTTCATCGATATAGAATGAGACATGTGTAATTGTCAGCCTATTACAATATTAAACAGGTTTGACGGTTGAACCTTGAAAAAAACCAGATGTATTGTGTTTTAAACAGATTCATTCATTTTAAAAATTTCTCAAAAATCCAATCAAAAATTGCATCGCCTCAAAATGTTTTCAAGAACAAAACACTTTTTCAACATAATTAATTTATAAGAAAATAAATAAATTGAAATTTACCACGGTAATGAGTATTCATTTTTTTACTTTTTGTGTCATAAAAGTTAACCCGTCGTAATTTTTATAAATTTTATATTTTCTATGTATGATATAATCGGTGTTTCGAGCAGAAAAAAAATGTAAATATCAAAAACAACTTCAAGTTACAAAAAACATATTAAAAATAATATACATTTTAAATTAAAAAAATCGACCGGCTCCTTAAAATTGTATAACGTTCATTTGAAATGCAGTTTCTTTATTTGAAAACAGTAAAATCCCAGTGAAGCGGGGATGGAACAATTTGAAAGTTTTGCCAACATAAAATTTCTACCTACTTGAGTTAAAGGTGTACATGTACGGGTGTGCATGGTTTCATGGGAACAGTCAATAAAGTCTGTAGTTAAATTTTAATTACGATATCTAAACCGCACGATTGTCAAAACTCTCCCATTTAAAAGGCAATTGTTTAGTGTTAAAGACCTTCAAAGAGTTTTGACCTTATAGGATAATTTTTAGCCAATTAAGGCTTGAGCAAACAAAAAAAGGAGATCTTTCATTCATTGGAGATCCAATTTTTTCCCAAGCGCTAATTGGCTAAAAGTGATTCTAGGAGTTCCTCCCTCAACCATTCCTATAGAGCAAAGCATATATGATGTGATCACGAATACTATATGACATTATAGATAGCGTCCTTAAAATCCTGACGTGCGCGTCTAAAGTCTTTTTTAAACAAATCAACTAAATAAAAATTTGGAGGAATATTATCTAATCGAAAATACGAGACATGACATGGCCAACTAAATTTAGCGAATAAAAAAACTTAAAAAAACTTTTCTTTTAAGTTTAATTAAGTTTTTTTAAAAATTAATAATGCCATTTTTAAATTTCACTTTTTTACATAATCAAATTTGTGTTATTAATGATTTTCGCATTTTAATACCATCTAAGAGAAATCAAAATCATTTTTTTGTAAAAACAAAGAACTTAAATAATTAAAAAATTATGGAAACCTTGCACTGGGATATTTAAAAAGATATTACAATGAACCGCCACTTAACCAGGTCACTGGACGGTTTGGCGCCTTATTATTGTAAAAAATCGTATATTACACGTCAGGATTTTAAGGACCCCCAAAATGTCATAGTATTTGTGATCACGTCATATATGTTTTGTTCTGTGGGAACGATTGTGGGAGAAGCTGTTTTAGCCAATTATCGCTTGGGGAAAAACTCCTTTTTTTCCAAGCGCTAATTGGCTAAAAATGATTTAATACTGCTACAACTCTCTAAAGATATTTAACACTGAATACCTTCGGTTTTAATGGGAGGGTTTTGACCTTCGTGATTTATGTTTATAAAACAATGCCAGTGCAAGGTGTTTTTATTTTAAAAATTTATATTGCCTATCAAAGTAAAAAAGAAATTTTATAGAAATTATGTTAGTACATGTATAAAAAAAGATCCATCTCTTTTAACAAAATTCAACCCCTTAAAAATCCAAAAAACTAAGGTTGGCGCATTGTTAGCTGATTTTATAGTTTTGAGTCTCAAAAAGAAAACTTTAAAAATTCTACTTGTAAAATTCTAAAAGTTAATTCTTTAAGGATGAATTAAACCAGGTGGTAAAATAAATGCTCGTTTATTAACTACTCGTCTAGTGAGGGAAAACACCTCGCGTAGATAAACACTTGATGAAACTTAATAATTAATTAACTAAGAATCCATTGCCGGCCGCCGGGATCTACGTCTTCCATCAATTGGTCCGTCCCGCCAGGTTCTCCCCTTGCTCCCCTCCTCTTTCCCATCCCCGGGGGGAGCCCACCAATGGTGGGTAGTTTGCCCAAAGGTTTGTCATGGTATGGTTTGTTGGTTTGCGGGCAGTTTGGTGATGTGTGTTGTGTAGGATTGATTTTGTGTAGGTAGGTGTAGAGGGGGTCCGGCACAAAAGAGTCCCGGCACAAAAGAGTCCTGAAAAAAATCGCAGCTGGCACAAAAGAGTCCTGGCACAAAAGAGTCCCGGCACAAAAGAGTCCTGGAGAAAATGCATTCATGCGCCCAAGCGCTGCGAGCGCTGAAGTCGGCACAAAAGAGTCCTGGCATAAAATCAATTTTTCACAGCTCAGATACAATGTTCAGACCTCAGCTGTCTTCCAGTTTTTTATTTGTTTTTTTAATTAGCCTCTTAAGAGGTTGTGTGAAGAATTACGCCGGTAAAAAATTTATGTTTTTAAGTATTTTTATTATTTAGTTAATAATACGCTCGAAGTTCTGTAAAGTATTTAAAAAATAAGAAAAACATGTGTTTGGGTTTGTGTGTGCGTTGTGTTGGGTCATGTGTTTGTGTTTTGGCATAAATTATATAATATTGAATTAATGTTTTCTGTCATAATTGAGTAACAAAATCATGTCTAAATAAGTATTTTAGTTGGGATAAATTTTTCGTTCATAGCTAAAATATTACAATTTTTATCAAATAAGTGTTTTGGTCGTAATTGTAAGGACAACCAGATGTGTCCAATTTAATATGGTTTGAAATAACCTTTAAATCTTAAGGACTTTTAGCATAATCACAAATTTGTTTTATAATTCGTTTTAAACTAAAAATTAAAAAATATGTTATAAACATTTTTAAAAAAATTATAAAAGATTACGACAGACATCCGAATGTACAGAAAGATTTTGCATGATGATTATATTAATAATGGGAGGTGAGATAAAAATGGATACCACAAATACCTAAAAAGTAGTTATATAATAAATAAAAAGCACATAAAAAAGTAAATTTTAATAAAAAAGTAAATTGTAATAAAAAAAATTGAATATACCACTAAATAAATATTAATTGATGAATCTATTACTAAACGAACATAACCTCCTAATATAATTGTGAAATTCTCTTCGATACATTTGAATTTCCATCGTAACCTTTATAGTTTTTTAAATCTTTTGTGTAGTTTTTTAAACAATTTTTTACTTTTAAAGTGGCATACTTTACTTGTAAAGCAGAAAAAGTAGGTGATTTAAAAAAAGGAAAAGTTAACAAGTGATTTTTCTACCCTTCAATATCTAGTTCCGGGGCACCAGCCATTTCAAGCAGATGGAGAGACTTGTTTTATTATGTTTTAATTTATTCTATATGCATTTTAGGCTATTTTATCGTTTAAATACACGTTGAAAAAAATTTAATTTAAAAAATTCTGTTTTCTCCGGAAAACATTAATAGTTAAATACCAGTTAAGTGTTGTTAAACATGGCTACAGTATAAGTTTTTACTGCGCCACTTTAAAAAAATTAACAAATTTTTATTGATTTATTATTTTATTTTATTTTTTCACTTCATATTCTACTCCACTTTTTTGTGTCTTAACAGGCGCCTGGGGCTTAATATTTTCGTTGCTTTACCTCCGTACACTTTTTCATTGTATCTCAGCTGTTAAAAATTGATTTTATGCCAGGACTCTTTTGTGCCGACCTCAGCCCTAGCAGCGCTTGGGCGCATGAACGCATTTTCTCCAGGACTCTTTTGTGCCGGGACTCTTTTGTGCCAGGACTCTTTTGTGCCAGCTGCGATTTTTTTCAGGACTCTTTTGTGCCGGGACTCTTTTGAAGGTGAGCCATCGCGGGCCTACTGTTCTTACGATTGTAATAAAAATGTAGTATTTTAAAAAAATCAAGATTAATTTTTTAAGATCAATATTGCAGGATATGCTTTAAACTAAGGTCTGTTGCTGATTAACTAGCAATGAAAATTGGTTTTAACAAGAAAGCATATGTTTCAATAATTTTTAAATCATGTGCGAAATTTGGTTGAAACAACCGCAGGATTTTGTGGGAACCTTTCAAGGACCACACAATAATTATTTCTAATTAGAAATAACAAACATTGATTTAAAAACTAACACAAGAATAAATCATTTAATAATTTTGTAAAGGTAAGTTTAGATTTTTACAATATTATTTATAAAATTGCTTATAATTTTAACACTAATAAACCACGGGAAAAATTTTTAAAAAAGCTGATATAATAACTTCAAAATGTTTAAAAACTCGGAACAAAAAGTTTAATACACAGTACTGATAACGTAATAAATAAACGTCGTGGCAAGATACTTGCCTTGCGCTCCTTTCGGGTGCTTTTTTTCCGCCTTAGCGACGGGTGCTTTTTTTCCGCCTTTGCCACGGGTGCTTTTTTTCCGTAAACCCTTGAAATTCCGTACATTGAAAAGTAGCAATAGACTATTTCGACATAAGGCGTTTTACAGTAAAATTCCAATACAAATTAGGCCAAAAGTTGAAATTAAAATTATATTTAAATGAAAACTTCTATTAATTTTGCAGTGTAAAATAACGCCTAAACACTAAAGGCAAAATATAAATTTGATTGGATTTGTAATAATGTAGTTATTAATGTTTAATTTCAAAAAATGCGAACATAAAAAATAAAATTACGATCATAACCGAGCACTGAATATATAAGTAGGATTTTACTCATGAATTAGCAGATGGTCCGATGGTCTAGTGGTTTAAAGCGGTCGGCCTCAGACTGAAAGGTCGGGAGTTCAAATTCCAACGAAGTGTCGTTTTCACTTTTTGTACCGGGAATTTAAACTTATCAAAATTTTATTTCGGAGATCGAATCCGGATGAAACCTATTTTTCACTTTTTGTACCGGGACGTATAAATTATAATTAGTTTTTTTTTTTGTTTTTTTTGGTAGATAGAATATAGCTGCATAATACTTACCTAGTGTTTTGTGTTTTGGAAAAATTTTCTTCCGGAAGATTATTTACGTATAAAATCCACAACAATATTTCTTGCAGGATTTTGAATTAAAAACTCAGCCATTATTATATCAAAAAAAAATTAAACAATAGACTCCAAGAAGTTTTTTACATTACAGCACTTTAATTTTAATTTTTTTGTGCCAAAAGCAAAATATCTACATCAAAAATCGAGTATCTACATCAATCACTAGCAGATCTATTTTCTTTCTTATTTTATTAATACCAGTCAATAATCAATTAATTTATTATTTTAGATATCTAAAAAGATCTGCATTTTTGTTTATTAAATTTAATTTTGATAAGTTTAAATAAAATTTTGATAATTTTAAATAAATTCCCGGTACAAAAAGTGAAAAAGAAACTTTATTGGGATACGAACGCCAGACCTTGCAGTCTGAGGCCGACCGCCTCAAACCACTAGTCCATCGGGCCATCTGCTTACTCATGAGTAAAATCCTACTTATACATTTGGTGCTGGTTTATGATCGTAATTTTATTTTTTATGTTCGCATTTTTACGAAATTAAACATTAATAACTATATTATTACAAATCCAATCAAATTTATATTTTGCCTTTAGTGTTTACGCGTTATTTTACACTGCAAAATTAATAGAAATTTTCATTTAAATATTATTTTAATTTCAACTTTCGGCCTAATGTGTATTGGAATTTTACTGTGTAAAACGCCTTATGTCGAAATAGTCTGTTGGTCTGGAAAATTAAAGGTGCGGTATACCAAATCATGGTGTATTTTTTTTTCGCGTTGCCTTTGGTATCAATCGATGCGTTAGGTTTTACTGAGTAAAAAATTGTATTACGAAAAAAATAATTTTGAGCGGTTCTCGAGATATTAGCAAGAATATTGCTTGGTTATTTCGGATTTTTTTTTGTTTTCTAATTTTTTGTTTTAAATTTTGTGGTGATGAATTTGGTGTGTTTTTTGCCTTCGTTTGATTTTGCAAACGCATTCTTTTTTGGGAAAATTCGTATGTTTTTAAGCCTTTTTTATGCTAATTTTGCTATGAAAAGATGGAGAATTTTTAGTTGTACTAATTTCTGTGAGTTTTTTTATGATTTTATTGCAAAAAAGCTTTATTCGAAAAAAAAACAAATTTGAAAATTTCAAATGTTTAGTTGTGTGATTCTTGTGTCGTCCGTTGAGGAGGCAGATGATAAAGAAAACAAACAACACGAGGAGGGTCGCCGCGACTGAACTAAACACTTACAATAAAGCTTAGTAGCTTCTTATTGAGCATCCACTGCAA
>JASAMX010007793.1:0-29143 GCA_030248175.1 Microlaimidae sp. YZB2_3 | reverse complement strand
TCAAAACAGCTAAACAATGGATTTATTTCGATTTTAGTTACAAAGATATTTTCTTTTTCCAAGCTTATTAAAATAAAATGATGCAAATCAACAATAATAAAAATAAACTAAACAGGATCAAAATGCAAATACATGTGTCTGCTGTTTTAGTTTTTTTCTTCAAAAACACAAAAAAATTTGCTCACTGTAATCTTTGGGATCTTTTCTTAAGTTGGGAGCCTGGGTCTGGGGGGTCGGTCCTGTGGCATTTTTCTTTTGAAATTTTGTGGATTTTTTATAACTTTGCACTAATGATCCTTCTTTACGTTAAAACTTTTCGGACTCCTCTTATCCCTGCAGAAAAATTAAGTGAAATTTTCAACCTCCAAATTCATTATTAAAAACGGCTATTTCCATTAAAAAACCCGATGTTGTGGAGGGGCATTTTGGAACAGCGGCAATTGCATTTAAAATCTTTGTATTAGCTAGCTTACTCCCCATTGGGTTTAAAGCCCATTCGCGCACACCCGTGGCTTAAAAAGGTTTTAGCGGGCGCAAGGCTTTTAGCTTGCTAAAACTAAATACAACTAAAGCCGCTTCTTCTCTGGTCACATTTGATTTTGTGCATGTTGTCTCAAATATAAAGGAGAGGCAAACCTGGGAATTGCGCTAGCCAGCTGGCTTATTTGAATGACCTTAGAGGGTTTCTATGAAGCATAGGCCGCTGCGAAAAGTGACAAACCTGTTCTTTATAGCAACTAAACTACCTGCTCAAACAGCGTCCATCCAGTACACAACGCCGTTAGTGTCGTGCATTTCCTTTTTTAACTGTCCATTTTTGTTTTTTGTTTGTAATACTAAGCGTGTTTATTTATAAAGAAATTTTAAAAATATGTTTTTATATTTTTAAAATTCCTTTAACATTTTTGAAAATATTTTTTTTAATATTTTTGTATTCCTATGTATTTTATTTCTTTCTTTTATTTTATTTTATTCTTTTTATTTTATTAAGATTTTTTCTTTAAGATTCTTCTTAAGGATTCTTCTTTTTTTTCTTAAGATTCTTAATTCTTCTTAAGGTAGAAATTTTTGCCAACTTTTCTCAAAACACGTTTTTGGGGTCCTGATTACAAATCCGACATCCGTTTTTCGATTCAACCACCCAGGGGGCGCTAGGGGGTGCACCCCCCCTTGGGGGGCATTCTGACTATATACCAGTTTTACCTCAAAACCACCTCAAAACACATACTCAGGGTTTTCGTAGGTCCTGATTACGATTCTAACCTCCGTTTTTCGATTTGACATCCTGGGGGGCGCTAGGGGGTGCACCCTATATATCGGTTTTACCTCAAAACCACCTCAAAACATGTTTTCAGGTGTTTTCATAGGTCCTGATTACGAATCCAATCTCCGTTTTTTGATTTGACTCCCCAGGGGGGCGATAGGGGGGTGCAACTCTGGCCCCCTTGGGGGGCATTCTAACTATATACCAGTTTTACCTCAAAGCTACCTCAAAACACGTACTCAGGGGTTTTTGTAGGTCCTGATTACGAATCCGACCTCCCTTTTTTAGATTTGACCCCCCCAGGGGCGCTAAGGGGATGCAACCCCCCTTGAGGGGCATTCTGACTATATAGAAGTTTTACCTCAAAACCACCTCAAAACACGTACTCGGGGGTTTTTGTAGGTCCTGATTAGGAATCCGACCTTCGTTTTTTGATTTGACTCCGGGGGTCGCTAGGGGGTTGCACCCCCCTGGGGGCATTCTGACTATATACCGGTTATACCCCAAAACCACATCAAAACACGTTTTTGGGGGTTTTTGTAGGTCCTGATTATGAACCCGACCTTTGTTTTTTGATTTGACTCCTCAGGGGGCGCTAGGGGAGTGCAACCCCTCCTTATGGGGCATTCTGACTATATACCAGTTTTACCTCAAAACCACCTCAAAACACGTACTCAGGGATTTTTGTAGGTCCTGATTACAAATGCGACCTCTGTTTTTTGATTTGACCCCAGGGGCCCGCTAGGGGGTATAACATTATTAAGCCAGAGGAAGATTCATCAAATATCGTTCAAATAATCTTCGATTTTTTTTATTTTGTGCACCATTATTAAGAGGGGTAAATTCTTTAAAAATCGTTCAAGTAAATTTGATTTTTTTTTTCAGTGCAACATTATTAAGCCAGGGGGAATCCCTTAAAAACTGTTCAAATAAATTTCAATTTTTTTTCTGTGCACCATTATTACAAGTGGAAGGGAAAATTCTTTATAAAGCATTAAGATAAATTTTGATTCTTTTTTGTGCATCATTACTAAGAGAGGGGAGGCATTTTTCAGAAATCGTTCAAATAAATTTAGATTTTCTTTCTCTCTGTAAACTATACATTATTAAAAAGCAGGGGGAAAATCTTCTAAAATCGTTCAAATAAATTTCGATTTTTTTCTGTGCAACATTATTAAGCCAAGGGGGAATTTCTTAAAAACGGTTCAAATAAATTTCGATTTTTTTTTCTGTGCACCATTATTACAAGAGGAAGGGAAAATTCTTTATAAAGCGTTAAAATAAATATTGATTCTTTTTTGTGCAAGCAGGGGAAAAATCTTCAAAAATCGTTTAAATAAATTTCGATTTTTTTCTGTGCAAGATTATTAAGCCAAGGGGGAATTCCTTAAAAACTGTTCAAATAAATTTTGATTTTTTTTCTGTGCATCATTATTACAAGAGGAAGAGAAAATTCTTTAAAAAGCGTTAAAATAAATTTTGATTCTTTTTTGTGCACCATTAAGAGGGGGAGGGGAGGAATTTTTTAGAAATCGTTCAAATAAATTTTAATTTTTTGTCTGTGAACTATACATTATTAAAAAGCAGGGCGAAAATTTTCAAAAATCGTTCAAATAAATTTTGCTTTTTTCCTGTGCAAAATTATTAAGCCAAAGGGAATTGTAAAAAAACTGTTGAAATAAATTTTGATTTTTGTATTCTGTGCACCATTATTAAGAGAGAAAAATTATTTAAGAATCGTTCAGATAAATTTCGATTTTTTTCTGTGCACTATTATTAAGAAGGGGGAAAGTTAGGTAGTGCACAGGTATGGTGGATTGCATACATGCAATGAATGAATAAATATTTTTTTTAGATTTTGAATTTACATAAGTTTTAAGTGATTAAAATTGTGATTTTCTTTAAGTATAATAAATATATGATATGTTTAATGTGTGTATCGTTTTTAATTGTAAAATGCTCAAATTTTTTATGCAAATTTTTATGTAAGATTATTCTTAGTAAGAGCAGTCCAATCAGTCATAATAGTACCAAATAAAATTCCAAAATAGTCCTGGTCTCCTTTAACTCAAAACCGGTATTTTGGGTGATTGGGTGTAGAGAGATCTCCTGTATTCAAGCTGTAGAAGTTTTCCTGTGTTAACGGGAAATCAGCTACAGTGATGAAACACCAGGTCTGCCTACCAGCTCTGGTGGTTTTTAGCAAAAAGGGATTAAGGGGCGCTTCTGTTGTGACCTTAATCTCTTTTGGAATGTGAGTTATAGTTTCTCCTAAACTGACAAAAACGAGATTGTGTTTTCTTAGTTACTTGGTGGTATTTTTCCAGAACCGTGTGGTGGCTTCCTGTTGTATTTTTACTGTAATAACTACAAATTCTGAGCCGAAGAAGTTAGAAATGAAGTCTAAATTTTGAAGAAGTAAGTTTTTGTCAGTTTACGGCTTCAGTTTGAATTAGAATTTTCTTTTACAGTTCTTTCGTTGGTTTTTGTTTTAAAAAATAAAAACTTTACGCAAACTTAGTACTCATTTTAAACAAATTAGTAAACTCTAAATTAAAATTACTTATAAAAACTAAAAGATAAATCAAACTCAATTGTCAGTTGTGACATACAATTTTTGGTCCGACAACCCCAGTGTTTTTGGAGTGGACTTTCAATCCTCTTCAAAAACATTGTTTTGCACCGATTTGTTGTATGTTTCGACGCACTTGCTTTAAAGTGTGACTGACTTTTCCTCGTTTAGGCCATAGTGGTGACGCGCATCACTGTTTCCTGTGTGGATTGCCTACTCGAGCATGCAGCAGAAGCGCTGCTTCTCTTTTTCAGATGCGGACCGCGGTCAGAAGCAGAAAGTCCCTGCATCTGTTGGATTCAGTTGGAAGAGCCATGTCTACACCAGCGACGTGAACACCACCAAGGGAAGATTAAGATCAGCAAGAGCGCTATAAACCGAGCATAAGTTTTTTCTTCCAAATTTCGTCAAAATTTAATTTATTTCTGTCGGACGATTATTGTTATGGAAAAAGCAAATAACTCTTTCACCGGTAGAACGCTAAATGGTACCCCCCTCCAACCTACCAAGAATCAAGGTGAAGGCGAAAAGTCTGGGGGGCATGAAGAGGCGGAACAGCCCTTGAATATAGCTCCTAACCAGGAAGTAATTCCTCAGCAGAGGGGTTTATTTAGCTTAGTGGGGGAGGAGGCAGATCAGCCTGGGACGTTGCGCCAAGGGGCAGGAAACGTTTCGAAGCAAGACATTTTGCGTGAGCAACTAAACGCTTCCCTGGACGCAGAGGAAGCTCAATTTTCTGAACAGCAGGCCAAGGTCTCCAATTCTAGAGGAGCGGATAAAAAGGCCATAAGTGATGTTAACGCGGAAGCTCGCCAAAAGTGTACAGCCTTATTTAGTAAAAAGCGCGAGGAGCAGTTAAATAAAGAGGAAATAAAAAAAACGGCTTCAAGAAGAATGTTATCAGGAACTGCTTAAGGAAGCGCGCGCTCAAGCTAGGGCTAGTTAATGCCAAAAGAAGCCGCAATTTAGACCCAGTTGATCGCAAGAGTACGCTGGTTCCCCCACCTAGCTCTAAGGAGAGACCCCCCGCCCCCCTAGCAACCACAATAAGGAGGGAGACTGCCCATTCTAGTCAGTTCATCAGAGAACAGAGTCTCAATAATCACCAACAGCCCTTCATAATATATAACATGGCAGTTATGCCGAATCAGATGCCCAAACAATTAAATGGCATTTTCAAAAATTAAAAGGGAAAATGAAAAACATAACATACTTCGTTTGCAGGAAAGCATAGAGGGCCCACACGACCACAGCCAGCTGTCAGTAAGCAAACCGGATGGCGGTGCATCCAGACAGCCCCTGCTCCTGCAAGTGGCACCAACAGTTTTTCAGGATCATCTGCGCCAGCCACTTCCAGAAAGTCAGCAGTCTCCCTGTGACCCACGTCCTGTCCCTGTGCCTGCCAAACTGCCACCGCCACAACTCAGTCACCGAAACCTGAAAGCTCGGGAGCCCCCTGCATTTCCTGCTGCAGTGTCACAGCCCTACCCTCAGCCAGCAGCCTAATAGGAACAGACACGATGCGGAAATTGGGCAAAATCACATTTGATTTTGAGAATAAAACGATTAACATTGGAAAAATAAAATTGGAAGTAAATGCGGCTCTAACTCCTGAGCTAAACGGTAAAATTTCAATTAAAGAAACGTTAATTGTTCCGGAACGGAGTAGAAAGTTAATTCAAGCAAGCGTAGCTCTGCCCAATAACGTAACGTGTCTTGTTGATACTCCCCACCCATCGTTTTCAAAAACGGGGTTATATTTAGCAAAAGCTTTAACGACAGCCAGAAATGGCACTTGTATAATTGAAATTATGAACACGGGGAGATTTCCAGTTAAAATTTTTGAAAACACTACCGTCACTACAGGACTCATTTTAAATACTCAACACATCGTAGTTAAACGCTCATCTTTTCATTTAACATGTAATTATAGCACCTCCAGGCAGGTGATACTGAAAACCGCACATCACTATGTTCATTCCCTAGTAAATATCCCTGGGTTCCATTTTTTAATAATTTTTTTATTTTTTTGAGTATATATTATTGTATTGATCCTTCCCTCCCTGAATTCAACCCTGAGGAATTTCTAAATTTATCGGACACAGACATTTCGGAAGACCAGAAAGATAGATTGAGGATGCTTGTTAAAGAACATAAATCAGTATTTTCTTCTGGGCAATTCGATTTGGGACGAACGTCTTTACTTAAACATCGTATTGATACCGGTGATAACCCGCCTTATCGGCAAAGAGCTTATCGGGCACTGGAATCTCAGAAACAAGTTATAAAAGATCATATTGATAAGATGTTAGAGCATGGCGTAATTACCGAATCGAATAGCCCTTTTGCCTCGCCTATAGTGATCGTAAAGAAAAAAGATGGTTCAACTCGTTTTTGTGTCGATTATAGAGGTTTAAACAATATAACAAGGAAAGACATGTTTCCCCTTCCTAGGATTAGCGAAGTTTTAGATACCCTAGGTGGGTGCCTTTACTTCTCAACCTTAGATCTAGTATCGGGTTATTGGCAAGTTGAGGTAGATGAACGGGATAAACACAAAACCGCCTTCATAAGTCCTACAGGTGGCCTTTATGAATTCAATGTTCTCAGTTTTGGACTTTGTAATGCTCCATCCACTTTTCAAAGATTAATGGAATTAGTTTTGACGGGCTTACAATGGCAAAATTGTTTGGTATACATTGACGATATAATTGTGTTTTCAAAGTCTTTTGATACACATTTGTCGGATCTGGATACCGTTTTTAAAAGATTAAAAAAGGCTAACCTCAAAATAAAACCATCCAAATGCAAATTCTGCCGTAGTTCCGTGGAATTTCTGGGCCATGTCATCAGTCGGGAGGGCACATTGCCTGATCCAGCCAAAATTGAATCAGTTAAGAATTTCCCAGTCCCTAAAAGTACTAAAGATGTAAGATCATTTCACGGCCTAGCTAATTTTTACCGTCGCTTTATTCCAAATTTTGCTGCCTTATCGGCACCCCTTTGTAAGCTGATGAGTAAAAAAGTTCGGTTTTATTGGACACCCGAAACACAAGAAGCATTTGAATCGCTAAAAAAACATTTAGTTTCGAGTGAAGTTTTAGCGTTTCCCGATTTTAAGCGTCCTTTTCTGCTTTCTACTGATGCTTCTAACACAGGCATTGGTGCGGTCTTAGCTCAAGATTTTGGAAATGGAGAGAGACCGATTGCTTATGCCAGTAGAAGTTTCAGTTCAGCTGAAAAGAACTATGCGACCATTGAAAGGGAAGCGTTAGCGGTAGTCTGGGCCATTAAACATTTTCGCCCCTACCTTTATGGACATAGTTTTTCCTTGTTAACTGATCATAAGCCTCTCGAATATATATTTGCAAGCAATAAAACTTCATCTCAGCGGTTACAACGTTGGGCACTTTTATTGAATGAATATACGATCACAGGGTTTAAATATAGGCCTGGTAAAGAAAATGGGAATGCTGACGCCCTGTCTCGCATTCCCCAAGAACTCAACGAAGGGAGAGCATTTGGTGCGGAAGTATTTGTCCCTAATCTGTTTGAGCCTAACGTGAGTAAAAAATTACTTAAAGATCAAAAAGAAGATCCCGAGTTAGGCCCAGTTAGGACATTTTTGGAGAAGGGAAAGTTATCTCCTGAGCAAGCAGCCAAAATTGAAAAGTTCGCGGATAAATATTATATAAGAAAAGATGTACTTTTTCATCTCCCCCGTGAGGACCTTCGCGTTAGCTTTGAATTTTGTGAACAAATCGCACTGCCGCGTGAATATAGAAAACAAGCAATAGAAGATTGCCACGATGACATTTTTTCTGGTCATCTTGGTGTAAAACGAACCAAAGATCAAGTTTTGTTACGTTTTTATTGGCCCACGATTAATAAAGATGTTGAACACTATGTAAAAACGTGTGAAAAATGCTTAAAAAGGAAGGATCCCCCTAAAAAAACCGTCAATCCGTTAAGACCTCTTCCCATAGGAAACATTTTTGATCGGATTGGGATGGATATTTTGGGACCCTTACAACCTACTTCTAGTGGTAACACCGTTATCTTAGTGGTCACTGAGTACTTGTCGCGTTTCGCTATGTGCTTCGCACTTCCAGATCAAAAGGCAAAAACAATAGCAAAAGTATTGTTAGAGCAAGTAATTAGTATCCATGGGTGTCCTCTAGAGATATTATCGGATCGTGGTACAAATTTTCAGAGCAAAATTGTAGCAGAAATATGTTCGTTAGCAGGTTCAAAAAAAATTTTCACGACGGCTTACCACCCCCAATGTAATGGGTTAACTGAGCGCTTTAATAAAACCTTATGTGACATGTTATCGCACTACGTAGAGCGTGAGGAAACTAAGTTAGATTGGGATTTTGCTCTCCCTTTTGTAACTAGTGCTTATAACAGCACGCCTCAAGAGTCAACCGCTGAATGTCCTTATTACTTGTTATACATGAGGGATATAAGAAAACCTATAGATGTTAAATTTCATGCAGTCAGAAGCCCTTATGTTAACTATGATGATGATTATTTGCAACATGCAAAAGTAGTAATGACAGAAGCTAGGGACTTAGCTAGGAATAAACTAAAAGTGGCACAATTAAAGCAAAAGGCCTTACACGACAGAAAAATTTGCAAACTTAATTTAACTGTGGGTTGTAAAGTACTTCGTTGGTCCCCAGTTACTGATTCGCGAACATGCCCAAAATTTGCTAGATTATGGAAGGGTCCATTTTTAGTTAAGAAACTCGATAACGACCAAGGAAAAGCCCTACTTTGTGACCCTAAATATCCTAATAAGAAATATGATTGGGTAAATTTTTCAAGACTAAAAAAGTTTTATGCAGCCTTGTTCTTATCTTCAGCGCCAATCCCACTTTCTGGAAAGTTTTTAATCACTATAAATTTTTGGTTTTCTTTTTTCCGCAGCTTTTTTGTCAAAATTTTTGTCGTCAAAAACGGGAGAATCACAAATATTTGGTTTTGGCGTGGGCGATGAATGCATTTTCTGTTCAAAAAGTTCCATGATTCTGTTTTCAAGATCCCAAAAACGCCGGTCATTGGATTCTTTTTCGGCAGCAAATTCGGATTTAAGCACAAAAAAGTCAGCTTTTTCCGAACTGCATTTGGGACATGGGAGGCTAATTTTTAGTTTGTGATATTCGGACTTTGTAAGTCCTGTGCATGATATGTGATAGTATTTGTCGCAGCAGGGACAATCCTTTGAGTGCGCTCCTTTACTAATTTTGTTGTCGCATATCGCGCATTCTGCCATGATTCACTGCCAAATGTTGCAATTAAAATTGAAAAAGGACTTAAGGCGAGAAAACAAAGTTGGAAAATCGCAAAGAAATCCAGAAGCAAAGAAGATTAGTGCTGGAAAAAAGGGCCGCAGGTGGTAGTATAGTGAAGTTATGATTTAAAAAGTTCCTGACTTAGGAGTTATTAACGATGTCTGCGTCTTTAACGTAAGTGGTTGACTTGTATGGGGCTGACCTTCTAAATTTGTAAGTAGAGGACCAATCACAATTGTTCAGTTATGAAGTTTTAAAAAAACTACTTGGAACACGGTGTTTTTTTATTTCGCGTTTATTCACAAAATATACAAATTTTAGCGAACTTTAGCCTATAAACAAAAAATTTTGTTCCAAATTTAGTAATTTGATAAACAAAACAATTTCATCTTTAATTTTGAACAGTTTTTACTTGAAAATTTTAAATTGCTGTAGAATAGACGATTCAATTTTGCTAAATAGACAATTCAATTCAGGTCAGCTAGCTTTGAGTTGCCAATATATATCTTTTTTATATATATCGTTTTTATATTGCTGTATATCGTTTTGCTTTAAGAAAAAAATAGATTTAAAAAAAATCCACGTTTTTTTTATTTGCATAATTGAGTTTCAAATTATTTTTTGGGAGTTAAAATTTGTTTCATTTTTTTTTATTTGATTAATTGTGTTTATAATAAACAGGGCACCTTGAGCTATTAAATTGTTGGGGGAAATGATGAACACAGATCTGAATGTGTGAACTCACTAAAATCTATCCCTTCGCCTAAACCAAAACCTAAACCAAACACCCAAAACATTTTTTTTCAAGAAAAGAAACAAGATTCCAACGTCCAAAAACTTTCCAAAAGGCTTAAAATTTCGTTTAACGATGCTAAAAACCCTGGACCATTAAATTGATTTAAATCGCGTTTTTATATTATATCTTTCGTGTTCAAACGCGTATCACTGACAACAAAGAGTGCCAAGTGGTCATAAAAAAACAATAATTTTTATGACGTTTTCTTAGCGATACAAACTTCCTGTCTTAAAGGTTATTTTGCAAAATATTCAAATCTATGTCGGGCAAGAAATTGGGCGCGCTTTTTTGCATAGCGAAATCTATGTTTTTGATTTTTCTTTTTACTATTAATATGATAATTAAAAAATTTATTCAGAATGACAACAAAAACCTTTGGCCATTAAGATCAGCTAGTTTTTATTTTAAAGGTTCTAACTTTCCTTTGTATGTCTTGGCTTAATTTGGACATAATGTAAGAAAACGTATGTAATAAAACTTATCCTTTTCTGATGTAAGGAAAAAATAGCGCCTGCTCATCAGCGCACAATATAAATAAATTGTAAGAGCAGTCAAACCTACTTTTACTCGCCCATAATACTACTTTTCGCCTAAACTTTCCTGGTATAAAAAGGGTTTAAAACAGGGTAAAATCATTACTAAGATATGGCTACATATTAGAAAAGAATTATACCTAACGTCCGTCGCAAAAGTTTTGTTCTCCTGTAATTTGAATTCGCATCAGTATCTTTTAGTAAATAAATCTTAAAGTGTGCGCCAATAAACTCTACATTCGCAACCAGCCTGGGGCGCCAAGTAAGAGAACTCCGCACCCTACATTTGGTGACCCCAGAGTGACAGTTTTTCCCCAAACTCTGCAACGGTCGCCAACTTTGCAGTGTACGATAAGTAATTTTTTCCTCTTTAAGAAAAAGTGCTAAGATAAATAATTTTCAGTTTGAGAAAAATGTTTTATGTATGAGCTCAATAGGATAAGAAATCAAATAAAAACGTGCACGGAAAGCGATTTGTTAGTTTTTGCAAAAAAAATCTCAAGAAAATAAAGATATTTATTAGTGAACCTCATAAACGACTTTTTGCAAGAGTATTAAATTTCAAGATTTCAAAGATATTAAATTTTGAGAAGTTAAATAAAAAAAATATTAAAAGATAACGTCGAGTTTAATTTTAAAAAGTAAATTTTTGAAAAATTAAGTAGTAATAAGCTTTAAGTCAAATAATCTTGCCGTATTAAAAAAATTATGTTTGTGTTTTGACTTGAGTACAGAGGCAACGATTGCAACTCAAAATGACCACTGAATCAGGACTTGAGCATACTTTCCAGGAATTACTTACTAGAATAGACGATATAAACCAGCGCATTTCCGCTGGGCAAACAAGTCAAGCGCTACAATTAAACCAAGTTACCAAAGCACTACAAGTAGCGCATAATAATTTTTTGACCCAAGAATTAAGACTCTCAATAGGGTATTTAAAATCTTATTTAGGGAAACCTACAGAGAGTTTTCCTGCTTTCTTGCGCACATTTAACTGCTGGGCTGATGCGCATAATTATAATGAAGCGATTCTACAGTTCTACCTAATTTTTTTAAATCATGCAGAAGCTGCGTTTACTAACTTACAAAATGCGCAACCAAATGGACAATTTATCAGCTACGATGAGCTTTGCGAGCTACTAACAAAATTTTCCCATAGTTCTGAAACTCAGGTTTTAAAAGCTGCCGAATTTTCATCTAGTAGACAAAAATTAAATGAGTCTGTAGATGAATTTTCGGATAAGTTAAGGCGCTTAGCCGCGGAGGCAGATGAAGCAACGCGCAATAGAATGCTATGTGATCAATTTGCAGACAATGTTTTGCCGCATTTAAGTAAACCGCTCATGTTTATATGCACAAACAATTTTGACGGTACAGTGTTAGCTGGAAAACGAATTCAAATAAAAATTAATAAAATACAAAATTCAGCATGTTCCCCTACAGTAGCTTATCTGCCGTACGCATCCCAAGATGTGTGTGAAAATTCCGGAGGTTCTATTGATGAAAAACAGTTACTGTCTAGACTAAATAATCTCGAACAAAAACTTGAGAGAATATCATCCAATCATAGAGATAACACAAATAATTTAAATGACACCCGAGAACCACTTAATCATAGTAACATAAGTCCCATAAACGCTCAAAGATGCCAGACTAGATCATTTCATCAAAATTTGAATAATTTTACTTCAACGTTTAATTTTAATCAAAATTTTAGGCATAATTAAAAAAAAATTTATAATCCAAGTTTTGGCCAAAACCACGGATTTTCTAACCAAAACCGTTGTTTTTGCTCTCAAACATCTAACAAACCAATTTATTATTTTTGCGGACAAGTTTGACACTTTCAATATCAATGTTTTTCTTTGCAACGCAAATGCAGCCCCGCATAACTTTCCAACTTATGCCAGAGAATCACAGCCTTCTGAGTGTTTATGGGGTCAGTCTTCACCGATTCAAAGTAGGGACTCCAGGTCACCCTCTCCAGAATCTGCGCGCAGCGTCCAATATACGGAATTTCATGAATTATATGACTCCATTTTTAAAACAGGTGGAAAAGGCGCTTAAAATAACATCCTTGGAGGCTAAACTGAAGTCTGTTAAAGATAAATTACACCAATTTCAAAAAAATTGTAACAACCAACTTTTATTGGAATGCTAAACAAAACTAGATTATGCTGTCTGCTGACTTGCGCTCATCATGATATTGCTGGAACTTGGTCAAGGCTTCTTGATCTTTGTAAGAGAACTACTGTGTGCGAGTTTTCTGAGACTACATTGCCTTTTAACTGCCGCATTTGATATTTTATATCAAATTAAAGAAACTGAGCGAAAATGTAAATCAGCAACGGCGCGAATTAACCACAATTCAGGAGGTAGTTCATGAGCGCAGGAACAGAACTCCAGAATTTCGTTATGATATCTGGGAGCACATTCAGATTATTGAAGCGAGTAGGAAGACTTTGACATAGCGCTTTAATTATTTTGATATAAAAACCCTAAAAAAATTAGCAAAAGTTGAAGATCACAACTAAAGTTGAAGATCAAAAGTTGACCAACAGGTCATTAATGCAAAACAATTCCAAAACACAAATTGTTCCCAAGACCCAAAACGCGCGAGCACCAAATATTAGTAAATTGCAAATAAATAACGAGCCGCAAAACCTATTATCCGCTAAAAAACGACAGGAAAAGCATCGCAAAGATAATATTACAGCGCGTACAGTGGTGACGGAAGCGCAAGCGCTTACAATTGAAAATAAAACAAAACTAATAAATATGGGAAAATCAAATGAAACCGTACCTAGCGCAAATAATAAAATTAGCGAGCACAATTTGGTAAAACGTGATTCAGTTGATAGCTTAAAACAAAAGCTAGTGGAAAGTTTTGCGCAAGAACCAACAATGTTCTTTGAGGCTGTGAGCGCTGACTCTTCTACTTTAAGGGAGTTTTTCTTACAAAGAGGTATGGAAATGCATAAAGAAAATCCAAATAACACAGAAATAAAATTCAAGCCATCTTTAATAAACGCGCAAGTTACAAAAAAAAGCAATAACTTAATTGCAAATACCTATAGTTTGCTAACAGGAACGATTGAGAGTTTGATTGTAATTAACATGGAAGAGCAAAACATGGAGGAATTTAACACTTCATATCCTGCGCTTGGGACAGAAGTGACTATGGTGTCTAATGACTCAACACGGCCCAATTATTTATCTTCCCAACGTCTTGGGATAACCGCACACTTGCTTTAGACAGCACTGTTAATTATTATGTGTTAGATTTATCAAGGGAAACCCCTTTGAATGTTAATCGTTCTGCCAAAAAACAAAGTAATTATTTAAAAACAAAAATTTCAAATTTATTCATTAAAATATATTACAAAAATATTTAATTTAAAGTTAAAATTCTTCAGGCTGAAATTCAGGGCGTAACCGCTCACCGTCAGGACGAAATAAAAAATAAACGCTTGAAAATAAAAATAATAAAAAAAAGTTTTTTGAGATGATGTAACCAATTATTATTAAGTTGCGTCAGGTGTTTCTCTCCACATGATGTTTTCTCGAAGAACGAGTGGTTACTTTACCACCTAATTATTTTCACCCTGATAGAATTCATCTTTAGTTTTTAATTTACCTACTTGTTACAATTTTTTTCTAAAAATACGTGGTTTAGGTTCATAATATTTGTTACTATTTTAGTTATATTTTTATTTAATTTTTTATACGTCCAAATTAATGACGTACAACTGTTGCCAATATCATTTTTTACAATGTTAAATCAAAATTATTTCACGCATTTTTTTCTGTTTTGTAATACAAACCAAACAAATAATAAATACTAAAAATTGTTATCTCTAATTTAATTTTCGCTTACTCTTTTACACTAAAGTTTTAAAATTTTTCGCTCTAAAACAAATAATTTATTCTATTTTTTATTTAAACTATTAAAAACAGAAAAGCTCAATACTGGCAATATTTTTATTTAAAACAGGCTTATTTTTTATAATACAGAGACTTTCTTTAATTTTAAGTCGGAACTCGTTAGAATCAGATGCTAAAACATGAAAATCCTTAAAACTCGGCTCAACAGTTAGGTCCTTGCAAAATAAAACATGATCATGTATCGCGAATGGCTTAAATAAAACTATGGATATGGATATATAACATTTTAAAGTTCGAGTTTTGTCGCCAGTCCGCATCATTTTTGTATAGACTATAGAAATCTAAGAAAGATAGTAAAGACATCAAAAAATTTTAATAGAGAAAAAAAGAATTACAACAGATTTTAATTGAAAAAAGCCACGCTCGGCGGTTTTAAGACAAGGTTTGAACTGGTTTGATAGCTACCTTCAAAGTTATAATGATAAAAATGGAAGGAGTTCTAACTTTTTGTTTTAAAGTGCTTTTACTTTTTATTTTTATTACTTTGTGAGGAATTATCTTTATAATAAAGTTGTTGAGAATGCTTTATTAAAACATTTTAAATGAGAAAAAAGTGAAAATAAATCATAGTAAATTGTTTTCTGTCCGCACGCAAGATAATTTTGGGTATAAAATGTTCTGCTGAAATTAGGATTAAGTTTACCAATCATTTACCAATCTTTGTTTTTTAAGCAACAAACTCAGTGGTTCTTTGTACTGTAAACGCAATATTTTGACAAGTGCTGCACTTATCGTTACAACAAATGTATAAAAATTAATTAAAAAGTACCCGTTTTGTTTGAGTGCATATTTTGTAGTTTAATTTTTTTTTATTTAATTGAGCAATGGTTCAAAGACAGAATTATGAAAAAAACGTAATTTTTTGGGGAAGGGGGGCTATATCTCCTGAACCACAGGAGATATTGTGATGCAAATGCTTTGTGAGCTATTGGGGGCGGGGGTAATATTTTCACAAAAAAAACATTAAAATCGAAACTAAAAGTTTGATTCTGTTTGACATTTATATATTTTTTAAATAAAAATAAATGTATAATAATACAAATATTTAATTTCTGGCCTAAAACACAAATATTTTTTAAATTTTTATATTTTAGTTTCGTTTTTAGAGTCCGTTCTAGCACTGGTTGTGGTTACACTAATCAAAACCTTGTCCTAAACCGGAGACCGTGGGTTATTTTTCAATAAACCTGTTGTTGCAACTGAAATTTTTGTATCTTTTGTGGCCTTTATAATAAGTTTTTTATTGAAAATGGATATCTTTTTTGTTATTAATTTTTTATTACAATAATTAATTACATAACGATATTTAGATTTTTCTAAATAATTTTTTATAGTTTTAACTATTTTTGCAAAAAAGCCCTGCCTGCCGCCAACCCTAAAACAGACGCAACTACCCCGTTAAATTAACATTAAATTAAATTAAATTAATCAAATTAACAATAGGCATAAACGTCGTTCAAATACATATACTTTTAATAATTCTTTCTGCTTATACATAACCTTGTAAACCATACTCCCTGGTATTTTAATTTTATGCTTTAAATTTTGGTACACTGTTGTGTTTATCCGTTCAAGTTACACACGAAACGTGTACTTAAATATGTACACAGCTATTTTTTTAAAAACAAAATGCTATTTGTTTATATTCGCCGCTTTGTAATATCACTTTGATACCTACGGTTTTCTGTCGTTTTCATTTCTATTTTAACTATAAAAACCACCAAGGTTTTTATTTTTATGTTTAACTCTAAACACCTTAAAATTTTGGCTCATATAAGGCAGAAAATCACGGATCAAGTGCCGTGTCACAACCCGGCATTTCTGTGTTTATTTAATGTGGTACATTTATTACGCCAACATTTAATTTTATTTTATTATATTGCATATGTACAAGTGGCCTTTGTCCAAATAAACCTCATATATGCGTGTTAATCTCTACAATCCTGTACCAAGAATCACATAAAAACATTGCATACTACCTACCCACTTAACAACTTAATTGGTAACATATCAACGCATATAAAGGCAAAAAAGCAGTTATCAAAATTAAAATGCCCTACGATAAGATAAATTTAATATAATAGTCAAAACTGGGCCTGTTTTGCCCTGCCTATTTGTATACTTGCTATGTATTTTCAACATTTTTAAAGTTATATACAGTCTAATCATACTAATGGCGTCATTCGCAAATGTACCAGGAGTGTCCATAAGAACCAAATTCAAAATCAGCGAGAAGGCCTCTCGCTGGGTGCGACGGCCAATCAGCGTCGATCCACACCCCATATCCGCGCGCGCGAAATTTAAGAGGGCCATCTGCGCAGTCAAACCAATCCCGTCACTTTCTCCGCCTTTCTTAGTGCAAAACAGCCCGCCCTTTTTCCCAAAAACTCTTTTCCTTTTCCGGAAAAGAATATTTATTTTCTCCAAAAAAATTATTTTCAATTTAAAAATCTTACGAATTTAGAGTCGTGAAACTCGATAATTCAAGCAGAAAGTTTATTACGCACGACCGGCAGGATCGGTCAAATATCTCACACAGTTACATATTATTGACACATATTTATTCCCCCCTATCATGTGCCATCCCTGTAGTGGTAACCGTGGCCTTCCCTCCTTTTAATAAAAAAACAAAAAAGAGGGTAAGGGAAAAGGGAACCCATATTTACAAAGTAAATTATGCTAAAACATATATAAAATAAATTTACCCTATATCGATTGTTACAATCTAAAAACTTAAAAAAGTGTTAAACATTTAATTTAAGCATTATTATTGCTATTTATGTACAAAAATTAATCATATGTAAAAATTGCTTTAAAATTAAAAAAATGTATTTCGCACCTTAACATAGATACATTTTTTAATTTAGTAATTATGACAACAGCGGGGCTCATCAGTATGTTACTGTGTAAATAATAATAATAAATTTGAAAAATTTTTTTAAAAAAATATTTTAAATAATTCAATAATCTAGTGAAATTAGTAAAATCAAAACTACCTTATTTGCTGCTTTGTCCAAGCGAGGTCTTTTAACACCGCTCACATCCTCCATATCTATAATGTAAATGAATTATTATTTGGTGTTTAAAATTTAATTAATATATATATATCGTTAATATATATATATACGTTGCTATTATCCATATATATATATATATATATATATATATATATATATATATATATATATATATATGGGATATATATATATATTAGTGTTGTAAAAAGTTACTTTTACTTTTACTTAAAGTAATAAAAGTAACAGATTTTGGATTACTTTTACTTTTACTTTTACTCGACTTTTAAAATTTCAAATACTTTTACTTTTACTCTTACTCGACTTTTGAAATTTCAAATACTTTTACTTTTACTCTTACTCGGATTTTACACTGCAAATACTTAAATTAATTTAAGTAAAGCTTAAGTAATTTCAATGGGTTGATTTCCTATGGGCTTGTTGTAAAGTAAATGGCAAAAGACACTTTTTTATGCCGCTAACACGCTAAAACCATTTATTTTGACTAAAAAACTTACTAAAATGATAATTATGCATAAAATTAGCAAAAAAAACTTTAGAACGGAGCTCTGGAGCTCCAAAAACTGGTATTTTGCTCCGGTTCAAAATTACTTTTATTATACTTTTACTTTTACTTTTACTTAAAAAAATAGGTCTTACTTTTACTTTTACTTTACTTAAATAAAATTTTGACCATTACTTTTACTTTTACTTTACTTAAATTAAAAAATCACAAATTACTTTTACTCTTACTTTACTTAAATTAAAATTTTTCAATTTACTTTTACTTTTACTTAAAATAATTCAAAATCAATACTTTTTACAACACTAATATATATATATATATATTATAATAATAAATGAAGCTATTACAAGATAAATAAACGTAGAAGTTATTTAAACTATATACATTAACAAACAAAACGTTGCAAACCTTTTGGCCACAATGACAATAACACTTTTTTTCTTCTTTTTTCCTTTAAAAAATTATATAACAAAACGTAATGCCGAATATAGTATTCAAAAAGGTCTTCTTATTTATACCAAAAATATATAATATACCGAAAAATGTGCAACTCCTATATAAAAAAAGTACAGAAAAGGTGGCCTTTATAATGAGCCTCTCCATTTAAATGACACTCTCCACTATAATGGCATAGTAGCCATTTTAATTCGGCGAGTTAAAATGGAGAGGAAGCTATTATAATAGCCATTTATTGACTTAATTTCACTTCATATATACTCACAAGTCTAATACTGTCCGGGCCGCACGAGTTTCTGCGTGTTGGACAGTATTAAAATCAACACGGGGAAACTCCTGCGGCCCGGACAGTATTAGACTTGTGAGTATATATGAAGTGAAATTAAGTCAATAAATGGCTATTATAATAGCTTCCTCTCCATTTTAACTCGCCGAATTAAAATGGCTACTATGCCATTATAGTGGAGAGTGTCATTTAAATGGAGAGGCTCATTATAAAGGCCACCTTTTCTGTACTTTTTTTATATAGGAGTTGCACATTTTTCGGTATATTATATATTTTTGTTTATACTAAATTGTGATATAATATTACGTAATCTGTTTTATTGCTCTTTGTTCGGTTTTTTTAAACGTTTCCCTACAAAAATGTTATAAAATTTGCGTATCTCTTATATTATGTTACATAAAGAGTCAACACGTAAAATAGACTACACGTAAATTACCTGTATTTATGTTCTTTTTTTGTAAATTTCGGAGCTTTATACCTAAAAACTAACAACTTCACCATATTCTCCTGACTCGTTTTGTGATAAATCTCTAAAGTACACATATACATCGTCCTATTAATTCCAAGCCTCTCGAAAAAAAATTAACTCACCTTTATTTTGTAAAAGATAATATATATTTATATATGTTATTATTAGCATATAGAAACTCACCACTTGTGTCCAAAACCAACACTAAAATAAAAGTTAAGTTTAATGAAACGTAAAATTAAAAATATTATTTTGCTCCGTTTGGAGTAACTTAACTTAAATTGATTTGTTTAAAATTTACGACGTACCTAGGTACGTAAAAGTGAGCGTGACGTACCAAAGTACGTAAAAATGTGCAAGACGCACGTAAGTGCGTAAAAAGATGTACGTGACGCACCGAAGTGCGTAAAAGAGTTAAAATTAACACTATATAAAAAACGAATAAAATAATTTAAATATTTAAATTATCAATTATTTGAGTCATATCTTTTTTGTTTATAATACCGAATTTGCTAATAGTGCTTTTATAATTTTTATAAAATTTCATATAAACTTCCTTAATCTCCTTGTCGGTATATTTTAATTTTTTGAAATGTTGATATATTTCTTTAAGTTTTTGTCCAAAAAATTCGTGGGTATTACATATTCTAGATATTCTAATTAATTGTGTATATAATACATTAATTCCTAGATTTTTTGATATATTGCTTTCTTTATGTACATACCTTACCACATCAAATTCGAAATCGTCTGTTTTGTTATAAACATTAATTAATAATTGTTTTTTGTCGCATATCATATGAAGATCTAAGTAATTACATTCTGTATTAGAAAGAGAAGTGTCATTTAGCTCTAACGCATCAGGATAAATATTATCACATATGCTAAAAAAATTATAACAGTTCGGACTAATTAAATCGTCAATATATCTGGCTGTACCTGCTAACAGTTTTCTTTGTGCTGGATTATTTTTAAGATATTTAAACTCTAAAAACGCTAGTACTAAATCTGCAACTATCGGTGATGCGCTGTTTCCCATAGGAATACCCGCCGTTTGTTTAAAAATTATGTTAGCAAATTTAATATAGCAATTTTCGATTATATATTTGATTAAAGTTTTAATCTGTATTTTATCGAGAACGAATGTTGAACCCACTTTTTCATTTGTATAAAAAGTAGTTTTAAAACCCAAGGCCAGATACTTTTTGTTAGCATTATTAAACAAAAGATCAGTAAGTTCATTCAATTCTTTAATTATCATATCATGTGGTAGATTGGTATATAAAGTACTAAAATCAGCTGTGGTTAAGCTATGAATGTATTCGATATTGCTAAACTTTTCTAAGACTTCAAGACTATTTTTAACCGACCAATGTACATTACCTATTTTATCTTTTAAAGAATTACAATAATTTCGGAAATGATGTTCAAAAAACGATAAGACTTTAGTCAATAGAAGTGACATATTTTTTGTACTGGCATTACTAGCTCCTGCGATAAATCGGAATTTAATAGGATTTTTATGCAACTTAGGATAACAAAAAAGATACGGTAATTTTTCGTGTATTTTTGGTACTGAACACTCATAGTATTTTGACATATCAATATGTTCTTTAACAATATCGTTATCGAATTTATTTTGTATGGGTTTATATACACTATTTCCTTCTATAGACCACCCGTTAACCGTTTTAACTAGACCTAATTCCTTACAAAGAGTCATGGCATAGAACTTTTTACATATAAACACGTAATTACTGCTTGCTTTGTCAACTGGCGTAATAATAAACATATTATGATAAGTTTTAATTTTATTTATAATGGTTTTTAAATCCCCTTTAAAATCAAGGTTGTAATTGGTATTTGCCTTTTCTTTCCAAAAACGTATACGATTATCAATAATTTTATTAGCTCTAACCAAAAAATTGTGAAACTGGTCATTTTTAAGCTTATATTTTTTATGAAAATGTGTAAAAAGATTATTTAGACATATATTAGCGGAATTTTGAACTTCTTCCCAATTAACTGGTTGAGGTAGTCTATATTTAGTACCTCGGCTCAAAGTAACTCTTAAATATTTATCTGTAATGAAATTTAAATCCCCCGTAATAATATGTTTTAGCTTATTGTCGCAGTAATTAGATTTATTACATTCACAATTGGTGTTGTAAATTGTTTCTAAATTCTCTATCGTTAAATTTCTAAGAAATTTATTATAGTTACAAATTACGCTACTTACCGGTCTTTCGTATGTGTAAACGATATGCAAATTTCCCATTTTTTTAGGATCAATAGACAGAAGTGACATCAATGACCTGTCTTTAAATAAATTATTAAATTTAATTAAATCTAGACCTTTATTACAGAAAGGAGTACTAATAAATATTCTATTTTCATGTTTTTTGTTTTTTTCGTTATCATTATATTTAAATCTAAAAGCTGCCATAGCAAGGATAGATAATTTAACCCATTTTTGGTTAAAAACCACACACTGTATTTCATTAAGTAGTTGTTTAAAATTTTTTAAGGAAATCGCGGCTAGTGTTTGATATATTTCTCGAGTGGTTATTATAGGAGTTTTAAATAATTCAATTATTCTATAAATTAAGTTATTATCTATTTTTCTGCTATTAGGTTTTTTAACATTTCTATGTCTAAGTTTTTGCTTGGATGGAAATTTAAAATTAAAATACGGATGATTTTTATAGTTTCTTGGATCTTTATTGTTGGATATCAAACCATAACCTTTAATTTTATCATTAAGACCAAAAGGAAAAGCTGTACCTAACACATGTATCCAATTTGTTTAATTCTTTTTATTACTACTCTGCATGTTTTCTAACCAGTATTTTCATATCATCTGTGATTTTCTGTATTAAAGTGTTTAACTAAAAAGCTATCCTTAATATTTTTTATAACATCTCTGCGGTGCTCACCAAACCTTGTCCTAAGATTTCTATAACTTTCTCCCACATACTGCAATTCACATATCCGGCAAGTAATGACGTATACTATATTTTGTGTATTACAATTAAGATTATTATTAATGTTATTACAAAAAGTTTTCCTAGAAGCGTAAGCTTTAGTAACTTTTACATCATTAATAGCCGGACATGTAAAACATTTTTTGGAGTTACATTTTTTAGTAGTATATTCATGTAACGTATAGTTTGTTAAAATTAAATTATTATTATCGATAGGATCTACCGCTAAAAACTTATTTCTTGTATTGTTGGAAGATGCGCTATTATAATCCACTGAACCGCCCTGCACCAAAGCCAGTTCAGTGGGCCCGCTAGTCACTTCTTGACCATCCGCAGCGCCCAGACAGGCAGCCACGCCGTGGACAGCTAAAATTGGCGTGCTGCTTGAAAAACTTGTCATTTTTGAGGTTTTTTTTGAGGTCCAAAGGACTTAGTGCCAAACGTTAAGAATAAAACTGTAACTATTATTAAGCAAATTATTAAACTGTAACTATTAAGCAAATCTAAAATTTACGCCATAAAGCCGTTGCAACGTTGAATTATACACATTAACATATCAGTTAATAAACAGTTTAAGTGCTCCTAAAAGTATTTAATGTACCTATTTTTACATACTTTTATCTACCTTCTTAATGTCATCTTAGCTACCAAATATTAAACGTAGTGCGTCCTGCCTATTTCCTTGATAGTTACATACTGCGTCTTTATACCCCAGTGTCAATGGAAACCTACTATTATGCAAATGGCATTAACCCGTTTTTGTAAGCATAAAAAAGGCTAGTATGGGTACTCCATAAAAACGAAAATCCCACTCCAAAAAAGAATTAGCCTACATCGTGCTACATACGGAGCTATAAAGTAACTATGTTGATGGGAACATGGCACTAGCTCTTGGTCCTTCTCCCACTTGCGTGGAAACTACTCTTTACATACCTTTATCTACCTTATTAATGTCATCTTAGCTACCAATTATTAAACGCAGTGCGTCCTAGCTATATCTTTAATAGTTACATACAGCGTCTTTAGACCCCAGTGTCAATGGAAACCTACTATCATAACAATCGCATTAACCCGTTTTTTAAGCATAAAAAAGGCTAATATGGGTACTCCATAAGACGAAAATCCCACTCCAAAAAAGAATTAGCCTATATCGTGCTACATACGGAGCTAGAAAGTGACTATGTCGTGGGTACATGGCACTAGCTCTTGGGTTTTCTTCCACTAGTGTGGAAACCTAAAATAAAATCCCACAGCTTTTGAGTGTTTTAGCATTAGGAAATTTTGACCTTTTATGCGTAACAGAGACGTGGCTTGACAGTACAGTTTCTAATGCTTGTTTGCTAAACGATAATTACACTGTAATAAGGTATGACAGAGATAAACAAGTAGGAGGGGCGTATGCGTTCTTATAAAAAATCGTTAAAAACAACAGCTCAAGTTGACATACCAAAAAATACGCTGAGTTAGAAGTGGTTTGTTTTGATATATTTAATAAAACTAGGGAACAACGAGTTATATGTGTTTATAGGTCTTGTAATGCGAGTATAAATTCTGAACAGAAATATACATCTTAAAATTACTTGAAGAACTTATAGAGTTTTTAAGTGCAGTGGAACAACCGTCTGTGTTATGCGGGGATTTTAATTTTCCAAAAATATGCTGGAAAATAAACACTTTGTCTCCAGGGTGTTTTAACGTCTTGGCTCACGAAATGTTCTTGGAGATTTGTGTACAAAATGGATTCACTCAATTTGTAAAAGAACCTACTCATAATTATTGAAATACTCTTGACTTAGTTTTATCTAACAGAAGCCAATCCATTTTAAACTTGAAAGTATCCAAACCATTTACGCCTAAATGTGACCATCTAAGTTTTGACTTTTTACTTGATTTTCATCCGGCGCGAGCAGAAAAACAAACTAATACTTTTAGAAATTTTAAAAAAAGGGGATTTTAAAGCAGTTGACGATTACCTTAATAGTGTTAATTGGAAATCTATAGTAGCTTCAGCTGGCTCTATAAATGAAATGTATAATAAAATATGAGAAATCAATCGTTTTTACATAGAAAATTTCGTACCATTAATCAAATATTAGGTAAAGCAAATTGAATATCCTAAGGAAATAAAAAGGCTTTATAGACGCAAGCGCCATTTATATATCAAATATATCAAGCGCTATCAAAACGAACTAAAATTGGTAAAAATTTGTACAAAATTTGCGCAAAAATTTATGAAGAGTGTGTGAATGACAAAAAACGAGCAATGTGAACAAAACATAATTAATTCTGGCAATATAAAAAACTTTTATAATTATGCTAAATCTAAAATGAAAGTAAACTCAGATATTTCACCGTTAAAAAAAGAAGATGGTAGTCTAGCTGTAGACCCAGTAGAAAAAGCAAAACTTTTAAATTTATTTTTCAGTAGCGTCTTTACCAAAGATGATGGTACCACTCCTAAGTTTAACAAAAAAATACCTGAAAACGTTGGTTTAAACTCGATACGTTTTCCAGTAAATGTTGTCGCAAAAAAAATGAAAAAGTTGCCTCCTAAAATATCAAGTTCTCCTGAGCGTATTCCATTGTATTATTGCAAAAATGTTTGGGAAACTATCTCTCCAACGCTCACAATATTTTTTGAAATGAGCATGATGTCTAGCACAGTTTCTAATTATTGGCGTGACGCAATTGTAGTTCCTATCTATAAAAAAGGTTTAGCGAGTTTAGATTCAAACTATAGAGCAATTTACCTAACATGTGCTGCCTGTAGGATTATGGAATCAATTATTCAAGATGAAACGCTATCATATTTGTATAAACACAAACTCATTACTAAGCAACAATATGAATTTTTAGGTCGGCGTTCTACGGGTCTGCAGTTTTTAAGCACTCTAAACGACTGGACTTTAGCATTAGACAACAAAAAACTTATAGATTGCGTATATATTGATTATAAAAAAGCCTTTAATAGTGTTTCGCACTCCAAACTTTTAATTAAGCTAAGTGGATATGGTATTGATCATGAATTGTTAGCATGGTTTATTAGTTATTTGTCAAATCGTAAACAATGTGTTTCTGTAGGAAATCAAATTTCAGATTTTGTTCCAGTAACCTCAGGCGTGCCTCAAGGTAGCGTCATTGGACCTTTGCATTTTTTTGTTTATTAATGACATGCCTGAATGTTTGGAAAAGGGTACAATTGCTAAAATCTATGCAGACAATACTAAACTTTATAAAATTAGAGAAAAAAAATGAAAGCATGGAAAATTTTGAAAAGTCTTTAAAACAATTCTCTAACTGGTCGCAGAAGTGGCAGCTTTGTATTGCTTTTGATAAATGTTCTACTTTTTCTTTGGGCCATGAAAATAATTTCCCAAATTTTAAGTTGGACAATAAAATTTTAGAAAATGTAATTTAAGTAAAAGACCTTAGAATCCTAATTTTTAATGATCTAAAATCAACGTCACATTGTGTAAACATAGCAAAAAAACTTTGTCAAGGGTTTTCTTGATATTTTGAATATTTGGTACAAAAAATAAAGACAATTTAATTCGCGCCTACACAACGTTTGTGCGTCCACTGCTTGAGTTTGAGACTCCAGTTTGGTCACCTTACTTAAAAAAATATTGAAAAAAATTGAAAATGTGCATCTCTTGTTTACTAGAAAACCCTATGCAAGATTTTTACTCCGAAAACCTTGTTACAGTGAACGCTTATCAGCCTTAAGAATTGAAAGTCTTGAATAATAAAGAATTCGAAATGATCTAGTATTTTGCTATAAAATATTACATAGTACTATCGATGCCGCTTCGTCTGAATTTTTTGAATACAATTGCGCTAATAAAACACGATTTAAAACTAAAAATTCCTTTTTCTACCTTAAACTTGCGTAAATTTTTCTTTTCTTCTCAGGTTTGCACCATCTGGAATTCACTTAACTAAGAAATTGTTAAATCATGTTCCGTCAAAGTTTTTAAACCAAAACTCAACAAAGACACTTTAAAAAAATGGATTGAATGCGTAGGTTTACCTACGCATTTGAGGTAAACTTTTTTGTTGCTATTATTAGCGGTTTTTGTTTAGTAGCTGAAATACAGTAAAAGATAGATTTTATTTTGCTTAACAATATAGCAGCTTATTTGTAACCTTTGCCAATATAGTGCGCTCTTATTGTTTAATATTGTGTTTTTGTGTATATTTCGTGATTTTAGTTGAAGAAATTACTTCTTTTAAAAATGCATTAATTTTCCCTGAATTTTTGTAGTTCCCTGTAACATATGGTAAAATCATACCATATGACGAATTGTTTAATATTTGATATAAAGATTATAGACACCTTGCACTGAAACTGAGTTTATACACATGTGAGGACCTGTTTTAGCCAATAACGCGCAGTGTAATTGGAAGCTAATTTGTTATTAATAAATGACTAAAACAAGCTCACACAAATTTAACTATTAAATTAAATTAAATCAATCACTTGATATGTGTAAAGGAACGCAAGAAAACCAATACGTAATTAATATAATAATAATAAATAATATATTCTTTAATAAAGGAACGTAAGAAAACCAACAGTTAAAATAATATTGCTCTAAACTCAAACTAAACAATTATCTTAAATTTTAACTAACTCAGAGTTTCACTCTGAGCAACTAATTCTATCGCGCTTTTAAAGAATTCTCAATAATAATAATTTCTTTTTCTCTGAGACTGAATTCTAAAAACTTATAATATATCTTAAACTTTCTAACTTCAAAAATAATAATTCTTATTCTTAAATTCTCAGACTTAAAGTACTTTTATAGCGCGCTGCTCAGAGTAACTTAAAATAAACTCAACTTCTAAACTTTTAACTTAATTTTCTATAGCGCTTTCTCAACTTAAACTTATGTTCGAATAAATAAAGGATCCAAACTTACCCAAGGGTCGTTCCTAGCTGGAGGCTTCTGTTGATTCCAGAATTTACCAACCAATAAAATAAAAGTAATGGCCAACAATAAGAAGACTGCTAGTGGCGCCTCTTATATACTGTAAGCCGCACATTTTTTTAGATAAGAATCAGGCACCGAGGTAAACGTAAATCGCGATTTGATTGGCTTAATATTTCTGGTGGATTTAAAGCTTAAGATGTTACTACAGAAGACCCCGTATAAAATTATTATGCCAATGCTTACTATAGAATAACGAAGAATGTTTGTAAGACTAGAAATAGCTGAGAATAATTTAAGTTACAAATAGCACAAGAATACTGTTAAACCTGGATGACCGTGGCCGTAAAATAAAAGAATTATAAGTTTCTACAACTGAAAATAACTTGAAAACGCTTGAAAGTGAAATAAAAAAATATTCTATAAAATCAGATAAGACGTAGGATGACTCAATAGTTTTTTTTTTTACACGATCTTCCTCACATGACAAGAATAATTGTAAAATGATACATTGAAAGCTTTAAACAAAACTAAAAATAACTTTACTTTAGCCGAAAGTGATTTAAGAAGAGAAGAATAGTAAAATGAAACATAATATTAATACAATTAATTAATTAAGCAATAAAAGAAAATTTACTTCAACTTATGTTTTAAATTATGTTTTACAAATAATTTGAGCCATGCTACACCTCTTCCCTTAAAGCGAAGTGTCCCCACGAGCAATTCAGCCATGCTGAACCTCTTCCCTTTGTTTAAATGAACGCAAGAAAACCAAATCTGTTTGTTTACAGATATAAAAAAAAATACACGTATAAAAAATCATTTTGTAAAAGAAAGATCACACTTGATCTAGTGAAGAACACTATTATTATAAAGCCAAATTAGTTTAATAGAGACGATTAAAAAAAACCGTTTATTTGCAAAAATAGATAAGCAAATCAAAATAGGTTATAAAAGTATTGAGCAGAATATTAATATTTAAGACACAATATAAGAAAGCACCAAAATAGTCAAGACATCTGGTATATTATATATATATAAAAATATACCCGGTTTAACTTTAATTATATAAACCCGGTTTAATTTGGTAGTAGACAATGATATAAAATCCATGTATATGTATAAAACCAAAAAGAAATATATTAAAAATAAAATCCTTAGAATTTTAGGTTTTTTTTTGTTTTAAAAATTGAGAAAAAAAATTACAGTAAGTTTCTTCAAAAATAAATGTTTTATTTGATTTTTTTTTTTATAAATATATATAAATATATATGCATAGTGGTTTTTTTTTTTTTCAAAAGAGAGAAGAAAAAAAAAATAATTTTTGTTTTTAAACATACTAGCTAAAATAAAAAAAAGGAGTACAACATATTGGTGCTGTAGAACAAAAATATAGTATCTAAACAACAAAATTTTAATTAATTAAATTGACATATTAGACATATTTGCAAGCTCAGAAGAAGGGGAGGGAGGTTGGGAAGGGAGTTGGGATGGAAATGTAAGAGCCGCCGCTGGGGAAACCTCCATGGAAACTGAGCTGTCAGGAAATTTGCAGGCAGCTGCCTGTGGGAGAGGACGGCTAGAAGGCTGAGAGGTGGGTTGGGTAGGGACGACAGCAAGAGTTGAGTGCTGTGAAAGACAAGCGAGATCACCCGAAGGTGAATACCAATTCGAAGCTGGCACTGATTGAAGGCTTTCCAAAATTGACAAAAATTGAGGAACCATAATGCCGTTATCGCGATAATGGGATATTACAAAACGCCAAAATGGATCCTCACTTAATGTCGAAGGATTTCCCAGAATTATCATCCCTTCACGCATTCGCGTAAGAGCAACGTTAGTTCTGGGACAATCCGCAACAAAACCAATTTGAGGACCGGAACGAACACAGCTTAAAATTGTTAAGTTGTGTTCCCGACCCTGGTAGCGGTCGATGTTACCGCACGTTATACCGTGCTGTTGCACTATTGGAAGTTCTTCAAGCAGTGCTAGCTGGGAACGATAAAAGGTGAGGACCGCAATGTCTTCCACTGGCACATGGTAGGTTTCTAAAAGAAGACGAAGTAA